>JBBMOL010001390.1:0-40671 GCA_037954665.1 Laguncularia racemosa | reverse complement strand
AGGTTTTAAATTCCCTAAAACACACATAAGGATAAATGGTCAATAAAGAATTATGACCATGTGTGTTCAGGAAGAGGGTAACTAACTTATGGAGGAAAAGGAAAAGGAAAAGGGAATATGAATTTAACACCCCCATGGGAAGAGCAAAAGAAGGGGGATCAGGCCAAGGACAAAGGGAAAAGGGGAAAATCCCTCCCAAAAGGACTTTAAGAAGGAAGTTTGTGCTTTTTTTGTAAAAAGAAAGGGCACTGAAGAAATGTGCACCAAGTTCTGCGTGGGTTTGATAAGAAAGGTACTCAACTTTCACTTGTTTGTTATAAACCCAAATATATTGATGTTAATCATAACACATGGGGGATTGATTCTGGCCCTACAATCCATGTGACCAATTATTGCAGGATTTAAGAAACCTGGGAAATCCAGTGGGAAGGAGCGTAGCATCTATTTAGGCAATAAGAGTCCTCAATGTGGAACTTTTTGGGACGTGCATTTAGTTTTACGTAGTGGTTAATTTTGCAATTGAAAAGGCATTTTATATTCTTAGGTATTATAGGAATTTTAATTTCATTTCTAGACAAAATACAGATGGTTTATTCCCTTTTAAAACTTTCCCGGATTCAGGATTTAATTTTGTTCTATAAATCTGATGTTATTGGATGGGGTACTTTGTCGGAGGTCTTTTTTCTTCTTAGTTTACAAAATGATATAAAACCATACTATTATGCCGTTCTGAAAAGATTGGCACTAAACGATGTTTCAATGAGGAATCCTCTAGTTAGGGATGGAGATTAGGTCAATCTCCTTGATGAATTAAAATTTGATAAATGATGGGGTACTTTTTTCTTTAGATTTTCTGATTTTGAGACTTGAATAAGTTGTAAAAGGGAAAACAGACAACAACGAAGAAGGGGTTTTTCCAAAAGGAGTTTTTGAATTATTGGAAATCATAATACAGACATTTGAGTCCAAACATGAATGCGTATCGTAAAAGTATTCGTCTCTTTCATTATGTTACTCACGATAATGTATCTCTACTTGCTTCAAACAAGAATGAAGCACTAGATACTTTTAAAATGTTTAAAGATGAAGTAGATAAACAATTGGGAAAACATTTAAAATCGGAGATCTGAAAGAGGCGGGAGAATACTATGGTAATACTAGAGAATGGACAAGCCTGGCCATTTGCGAGGTTTTCTTCAAGAAAATGAATTGTTTTCCTTACACTTTACCTGGTTCTTTCCAAACCAGAAAAGGAGTAGCTGAAAAGGGAAAAACCCAAAATTATTGGGCTGGGGCAATATGTTTTTTCAAAATCCAAGCTTCCCGACTTCTTGGGAATGAAGCTCTTAAAAAAAGACTGTGTACATATTGAACCGGGTTTCCCAAACCCAAAGGGTGTCCCAAAGGATCTCATTTGAAAATTTTTAAAGGGGGGAAACCGAGTTTTACGACATGTACGCGTTTAGGGATGTTCTGTTTGAATAAGAGTCTACAATCCACTGAGAAGAAGTTAGACCAAGGGCTATTATGGGTATTTTGTAGTATGCCAAAGGTCAAGGGAAAAATAATTTTATTTTCCCCTCATAACTAGGTTGTGGAATCAAAGAAATCAAAATTTTTTGAGAATGACTTGATCATTTGGGGGGGGATCGATCTCAAGGCATTGGTTTTGAGAAAGATCATTCAGATGCCCGTATAACACTTCCGAGTAGTGGGCTAATCGTTTTGTTAACAACACCCTCCACACAAATGCATGTTTGAAAAATCCAGCCCCGAGGACCACAAGCTGTTGATCCTGATTCATAAAATTGAAATTTTAACAGATACCCGAAGCTTTGAACAACCAGCTGAACAATTATCCTCTCCCAGGAGAATGTTGATGCAGCATTAGAAGTCTACAGATAAGGAAATAAGCAATTCCTATGACTAGTTTTATTCTATAAAGGTGACATAATGTTTTTGGGGTCGAAAATGATCTTGAATCGTTTTCCCAAAGGGCCCGATTCTAAGGGTTCGAACTTGTGGCATAATGCCAAGAAAGAAAGAGGATTCAAAGGCATCTAAGGGGGCTGAATCTCGCAAATTGCCCGATGGGTGTAAAAGCATTGGATTTCAAATGGCTTCAAAACTAAGAAAAACTCACAAGGGAACATTGAGAGACTAAAGCAAGACTCTTGCTAAAATTCACTTGGGGGAAGGGAATTGATTAATAGAGACATTTTCTCCTATATCTAAGAAAGATTCTCTTCGGTAAGATGGCTTTGGTTTAAAACTTTGATTTGGAGTTGCACTAAATGGGTGTAAAACACTTTTCCCTTTAAAGGGACTAGAGGAAAGGTTTACTAAACAACCTAAGGGTTCTCTTCTAGGGAAGGTAGCATTTGGTTTGCAACTTAATAAATTCAAAAGATTAAAACAACCCCGTCAATGGTATTTGAAATTCCATGATACATCACTTCATTTGGCTTTGAAGAAAAAAATTTTATGAATCAATGTATAAACCAAAAGGCAGTGGGAGTAAAATTTTTTTTTTTTATGCTATATGTGGATGATATTTTACTTTCAATAAACATAAGGGTTTGCTATATAGGGAACAATTTCTCTCAAAGAATTTTGATATGAAGGATATGGTTAAGGGATCTTATACATTGGGTTTAAAATCCATAAAGGGGGAGATCTCAAGGCATTTTAGGGTTTTTCT
This sequence comes from Laguncularia racemosa, assembly GCA_037954665.1. Classification (NCBI taxonomy): domain Eukaryota; kingdom Viridiplantae; phylum Streptophyta; class Magnoliopsida; order Myrtales; family Combretaceae; genus Laguncularia; species Laguncularia racemosa. The sequence continues at coordinate 37,970 of JBBMOL010001390.1, read as the reverse complement.
CAAGAAACCTAATCAATAAAGTTTTAGAGAGATTTCGGATGAAAGATTGTTCACCAAGTGTAGCACCCATTGTAAAGGTGATAAATTCAGTTTGTTTAATTCCCAAAAAAGAGCTCGATAGGATCATGTAATGAGAAAGGGACTTGGTTCCATAAGTAATCTTTCTTGTATAAGTAATGAAACCTATTTAATTTGATGTTTTCTCATTTTTCCTTGTGATACTTTTTTTTTTTATTCATTTTATTTTTGAGAAATTCATTAAGTTTGGACCCTTTAAAAAAACAGGGTTTTTTTTTTTTTTTTTTTTTTTTTTTTTTTTTTTTTTTATCCCCCTATTTAATCGAAAAAAAAAAATCGCAAGATATGGTCCATTTACCCACAATATCAGGAAAGTAAAATCCCACTATATTAAGAACAGGGAACCCCTTCTTCAAATGTTCCAAATGATTCCATTTTTGTGGAACAACTCATTGACGAATGAGTTTAAATAAGTACTATGGAGGTCCCTAATCCTACTCACTTCTACAGAAAAATACACCATCTATATTGAGTGAGTTAAGGTTTAGAAGACAACCGAAACCGGACGTAAAACCAATCTCCACCGAGTAAACACCTAATTTTTTTATAATGACTGAGGTATGAAAGATCTCTTTTTTCCGCTGCTGCATATGTTTAAACAGTATTAATTAATTTTTTCATTTAGCACAATAAATGGGAGATTTTGACCACTAAGCAGGGGTATATAAGCCAAGCTACAGTAGGTTTTTTTGAACTGATTCACTTTGAGTTTGGTTTGACTCGAGCTTAAATTTGTAAAGGATGATTTTGAACTCTTTTTTTGGTTTTAAGTTTTTAATTTTTAAATTTTGTTTATTTAGGTAAACATTTAACTCATTTTTGTTTTTTTTTTTTTTTAAACAGTTGAGGGTTTTTTATATATACAAATTGGGTTAAGCTTTAAATTCTTTAATAACTTTGAGGTCGAACCAAATTTTTAAACCAAAAAAGCTCAATTTTGATAACAACTTGATTTAGGCTTTTAAAAAACTTGGTTTTGCTTTACTCATTTCGGTCTAATTGGGCTTGAGTGAGAAATCAAGAGGGACTAGTGGGATCAATTTTATAAGCACGTCTGCGGAAGTATGGAAGTTAGGAGGAGGCTTCTTCTGAATCTTGTGGTAAACTTTCATACAAAGCCTCGCAGGAGGTGAATATTTCATGAAACCACAACGTCCCAATGAAGTGAAACTATAAACCATCAAGTTTGGGAGCGTCGTACTTTGTTCGAAGGATCCTATAGATAGAAAGTGCCTATCGATGGAAAGAAATATGTAGATTTAGAGCATTTTGCTGAAGGCACATTTTCCTATTTTGAAGAGTTTAATTTATTAAATTTTTAATTTGTTCATCCAATGTTTAATGCTTTCTCATACTCGGTCATAGAGTTTTCTTTAGGCAACCGGTCGAGGAGTTCAATATATAAAATTCAAAGTTCATCTCGTAAATTTCTCTGTATTCTTATTATTTTATAATCAACTTGTTATTTTTTAACCTCTTTCTTGATCTTATTTGCAAAGGCAAGATCACTTTACTGAAGACAATGTCATGATAAAATGTTGACTGAAGTAGAAAGATTTCAGTTCATCAAGCGGGCATTTTTTGTTTTTTTTTTTTCAAGCTTGGGTAATGTAATATACGGATATTGACATTATGAAGTAAAATTTTTGCAATGTAAAAAAAATAAAAAATAAAGAAATTATCAGTTCCATAAGGTACTTGAATCATAGATTTTACTAGTCACATGTTTCATAAAGTAATTTCAATCATTTATATTATAGAGTTATGTTCTAAATTCCTAAAACCTACTCAGAAGGGTATGTTATATATAGAGTATTCTACTCTATCCGTCTTCTACAGGCCTCATACAAACATAGAGATCTCATCCTAAATCCCACAGCAAGAAGGTAAGGATGCTCATGGATAGAACTCTTAAACTCATTGCCCCATGACTTTTGATAAGAGGAAAAAAAATCATGTAACAAAGGATGATGAAGATCATTTGATCCAAGTTTAAACAAAAGATGAAAGATAAAAAAATGAATAAAATTATTTAAGATGCTGTAGATAAATGTTGTTGATGTTAAACTGTTGTAATTTTGTTTTTAAATGTTAATGTGGCACATAAAAAGATTAATAAAATATTAATGCAGCGTGTATGGTGACATAATAACAAATGAATGAGAACATAACATAAATAAAATATAAAAATTCATTTAAACCTATCAGTGCTTCTTAAAATTTGTACGATTTAAAAGAAGTAAATTAACAAAATCTACTCACATAGGAAAATAATCTCTAAATCCACACACCATGATGAAATCCTAGAAATCTACTACAAATTAAAGGAATACCCCAAACCCCAAATTCCATGACAAAGTCTACCTTTCAAGAATTAGCAATTATTTACTTGTTTTATTAATTAGCTGGGGTTTTATTTGGAAAATTACAAATTGTCTCTTTCTTGTATTCAAGAACAAGGGTTAAAATTTTTTTCACACTATCTCTAATTCTGCATTAGTTTTTTCAACAGTTTAAGGTCCGCAATATCTTACTCTCAGCGTTTTTGGGTTTGTAACGACAATTCTGCATAATTGACATATGTGATGTTTATGTCATCATCAAAACCACCTGTATCTTTAATCAACTGAAGAACGAAGCAAGGTGGAAATGTCAAAGAGCCCAGCTGTAGGAAGGCATGATTCATGCAGTAGGCACTTTCTATACATCCTTGCTTAGCTTTAGATTAATCCTTATTCCCTTTTTTTGATGCATGAGTGACTTCAATCCCAAAATTTCAGCATGAGCATGGACAAAGAGTAAACTTTATTTTGCTAAAGTAATGCTTTGTTTGCTTTTACTGATGCAACTTGCAAAAGCTAATTTGTCTTTTACTTTTCTTCCAGGTAGTCAAACTTCTATGCAAAATAATCCCAGAGTACGTCAGTGACAACTAGATATACATTGTGATGAAGAAGAAATAACGTACAGAAAAGTACGTAAGACATTATGAAGAGGCAGATAAAGAAAAGATCTAGCCACTGCCATGCATTGACATTCATATACTTCGTTTTAAAATGAAATTAAGTATTACAGAAATAAAAGAGTTCATTTATTACTGATAAATTTTTTATATATATAACAGTACAATGGGTAGTTTTTAAAATAATTAAATTTCTATTTTATATAATTTATATATATTAAAATTTTATTAATATTTATATACCACATGTTTATAATCAATTATTAAGTCTTTTTTCTGCAGTATCAAGATATTAAGAAAAAAGATCTTGGCTTGTTAACAAAAATAACCCATATGGCAACATTTGGCATAACCATTGAGTTGCTCGGTAGCTGAAAAATAAAATGCCGGTGGAGTGGGCATTAAAGAATAAACGACTGGACTTTTGTACTCTGAAACCTAAACACTTTAATTGAACCAAACAACTACTACTGTCGATGAATTAAATGCAATTGCTAACAAAAATAAAAATAAAAATATTACCTTGAGCTCGAGATTGCATGCAAATAATATATACTGTTTTCCTTGAAAGAAAAAAAAAAAAAAACCAAGTTGATAAGACACAAAATCATCTTAGAAATAAATTATAAGACACTTTCTATAGAGTATCCTTAAGTTCGACATAAGCTTTCTTTTTTATAACATTCATTAAATCCCTAAACATATAGAAAGAAAACCGTATGTTTATAATTACAAAAAAAAAAAAAAAAAAGAGTAGTTCATATGGCAAAGCCCACAAAATAGTCAACAAACTTTTGTTTGTGTTCGGTAGACTAAATGCGGGGCCGCCGGTTCAGCGGCTGAAGTGAAACCAAACCACGTTTTTAACACTTGGAAGTTGGGTTTCGAAACCGAGGGACTTTAAATGGTTTGGCCAACAGGATTGGTGGTGGTTCGTTCTGTTTGAAGGGCGCATTAATATTCTTTATTAATTTTCCTTTAACCCTCTCTTTGGTGTCTTATATCTTTATAAAAATGGGTTTAATTTCAATTTTGGAAAATTTTTAAAATAGGCGGTTGTTAAACAAATTATCATCAGTTAAAATAACTACTCTAATCTCATATAACCTCGCTCAAGTTATTTTCCATCCTTTAATTTGTATAGTAATACCATGATCATCTCTTTTCATATTAAACTATGAAATATATTTATATTTTAGTTTAGAAAACTCCATTGTACCTTTTTAATTATACATGTCGCGAATGTATGTCCACTAGATATTGATAAAATACAAATGACTTTTCAATAATTTAGGAAAAATAAGAGATACAGCTTTTAGGGATAGATTATTTTAATTTGATGGGAATAAAATAAATTAATAGCTCTAAGTAAAAATAAGGTGCGAAAACTGGAAATTTCTCATGTAAGATAATTTTTATTTTTTTTTCTTTTCCATATTTTAACAATGCAATTTTGGACCTTCTGCAAATGCAACTACACCATGCGTATTTCAGGTTCTGGTGCCTCTTGCAGTTTCTGATACTTTATTCGTAGGATGTCAGCAGTAGAAATAGTTAAGATCGTCAAATATAATGTTATCCAACCAAGTCCATCTAACTTATAAATTATTTTTATTTTCTTCACCTACTATTATATTATAATTTTGGAAAAATAAAATTTAAATCTGATTTATCTTATTTAAAAATTAAAATTTCTTAAAACAATATCACGTTAATTATCCTAATTTTATACCACAACTTTTAACTCATTAAATTATACGCTCAATCAAAACTTTACTTACTATCGTTTCTACCTCTCATTTTTCTCTATTATCATATTTCATCAGTGGTGGCCAATAAATAATATGGTAAAACGTGTATTTCTTGAATTTATAATGCTCTGTCAACCATTTTTTTTCGCCACGCCATAGTCCATGCCAACTTTAAGCAACGCAAATATCAAATTATGACGAAATATACAGAGAAAAAAAGAAAGAAAGAAAAAAAAGTAAGCCCTAGATTTGATATCTAGTAAATAGTACAAGCATGGCTGTTTTGTTTCAACCAAGAATAGGGGAGTAGCTAGGAAATCGACATGGTAGGTGAATCCTCTTGTGGATTGGTTACACGACCGAGCCCACCTCCCATCTAGCTAGATGCTAGGTCCTCCGCGTTGAGCTTATCAAGGCCTCCATCGTTGCTCTCCGATTTGTCGCGAGAGGGCTTCATGGCCCTTTATCATTGTGATTCTGACTTGCAACAACCATTCTTTCCATAATGAGTGTATGCAGCAGTCCTATGACTCAGGGTTTTCTTTCCCAGATTTCAGACTCAGGACTCGGATCTTTTTTAATAGTTTTGTTTCTCTCCAGTTAATTTTGTGCTAGTACATGTTTTGTGTTGTTTAGAGTTGACATAGAATATGACGTGGCAGAGAAATGGTTAATTTAAAAAATACAGGTGTCACGAAGTGGGATAAGGGATATTAGTAGAAAAAGAAAAAGTAATAATACTAGCAAGTGAAGTTTTGATAAGTTAAAAGTTGAAGTATAAAATTATAAACATTAATCAAATTCAGGTAATGAACCCTATATTATCCCAATGATGATTTCACCAAATTATAAGGGTTTTGACACACCATAACTTTAATTTGCAATTTCAATAGTGCAATTCCAACCCACCCACTACGTTGATATTATATTATCAAGTCACAGGGAGGTCCAAAATTAAGCACCCATCACAAAACATGTTCATTTTCCGTGCACGAATATCCCTTCAGATGGATCAAGATCATTCAGAGTCCACCAACCTATTTGTCCACATTGCACGTATAATATCAATGGGTCCTGCGTCCTGCCCGTATTAAATGGATGGTCCGACTCCGACCACGACGCGTCGGGTGCCTCTGTTGGGCATTTAATTATTGAGTTCTTTTTGACTTAATTATCTCTTTCTCTTTGGCGGACCAACCGCTTCCACATTATCCTCCATTGTGCACTCCCTTGAGCTGTTCTTTGGGTTAACATTAGAAAATCTCGAAACAACGATGGTGAGTGTGAAACGAAGAAGAATATTCATGGACGGTCCAATCCGAACAAAGCGATGCCACGAGCGATTTCGATATGATGCGTTCACAGGAAATCCTATTTAACAAGTATATTTGTGATACGGAGGCGAGCGCGCTACCGAATTATATAATATAGTAAATTAATTACGAATGTCGTTCCACAAAGACTACAATTACTTAAATATTTATTTGTCTTCAAACAAAATTAATTAATTCATAATTTTAAAAAATATTTATTTAAGCTAAGGATTGCTCAAGAAAAATTTTCATCTTGTCATTATGTTTTAAATTAACTTGTAAAGTAAGAATTTAAAAAAAAAATAATATACTAGCAATCTTTTTTTTATTATTTATATATATATGTATATGTACTTAATTAAATATTAAAGTTCAAGAGTTAATCCATATAAGTTAGAGTTTACTCATATCATTTAAATAAAGATTTATAAACTTTAAATCAATACAACATCAACTAATTAAAGGAAAACCATCGATATCTTAATCACTTAACTAAGATATATATACTCTACTCTTTAATCTTATCAAGCACTATAATTTAAAGTAAACGTATTCATAATTACTCATTTCTTTATCATCTTCTTAGTATTAGTTTTTGTTAGAGGATTTATTATTATTATTTTATTTTAAATTATTTATTTTTAAGTAGTTTCATCGATCAGCACGTCCCAAGCCAAATGACTTTAGGCTACTAGGTTTTAAGATACCCTTCTGAACCATCCACTATTTTAATTTTATTGTTTTAAATTTCTTGAACTTTTCTCTTAACCCTTTTAACAAGCCTTAGACCGATAATCCCGAGTTTATTACTCAAGTCAACAGATGTTATCCATCTTAAAAGAAGCATCTCGCTGGCTTACTTACTCGATTCAATGAGGCCCATTGCTAAACTTTTGTTTAATTCAATTCATTTATTTATTCTTTAACTTTATTGATTTTTTAGGGAATTATCAATAAATAAGTTTCTAATTTTTTACTAAAAGTTATAGTGCTCTAAAAATTTATAAGGAATGAGTATATATCTAAAGTAAAATTTTAAAATACAGATGATAAATTCCTAATTAGTGATATTATTTTAATTCTAAGTTCAAAATTAAGGTTCAAATGAAAGATAACTCTACTTTATATAGATTTTTCTTTTCAACTCTAATAAAGTATAATAAGTACAATATTGATGTTTTTTTTTTGTAAAAAAATAAATCCAATGGGAATTAATGGTTGAGGTGCCTCCCAAAAAGCGCTATGGTTAATGTCGATAGCTTAAAGGGGTTGAGAATGATTTAAGGTTCGTTAGAGTGGAGGCGAAACTCCTCCGTGGTTAATTTATTGACTTCGCCTACAAGGTACAGCTTTAGTCGCTGACCATTGACTTTAAATGTGCCCTTCATTGGATGTGTTACTATAATGGTCCCGTATGGGAAACTTTCTTGACCATGAATGGACCAGACCATCGAGATTTTAGCTTATTTGGGAATAGTCTTAAGCGAGAATTATAGAGTAAAACATGGTCTCCTTTCTAAAATGGCCTCCTTTGATGGATTCTCTTATCATGAAGTTGCTTGGTTCCTTCTTTATATAGCGTGAGTTTTCATATGTGGCTGCTCTCCATTCCTCAAGTTTCATTTAACTGAAACTTTTGTTTGGTTTCGGCAGACTCTAGGTCAAAGTTAACACACTTAATCGCCCAAAAGGCTTTGTGTTCAATCTCAACAGGAAAATGACATGCTTTCCCATATATAAGTTGATAAAAGGTAGTGCCTATTGGTATCTTGCATGTTGTACTATAAGCCTATAGGGCATCATCTAGCCTATCTGACCAATCCTTCTTATGGTACTCTACTGTTTTTTTTTTTTTCCAAAATCCTCTTTAAGTCTCTATTTGCAACCTCTACTTGACCACTAGTTTAGGGGTAATAGGGGGGTAGCTATCATGTGATCCACGATGTACCATTTAAGTACTTTTCAATTGCATATTGCAAAAATGTGTGCCCCTATTACTTATGATGGCCCTAGGAGCATCGAATCGGGAAAATATATTTTTTTAGGAATTTGGTAACTACCTTGGCATCATTCATGGGCAAGGCTTGAGCCTCTACCCATTTTGACACATAGTTTATGGCTACTAGAATATATCTATTACCTATTGAGTTCAGGAAAGGACCCATGAAATCAATACCCCAAACATCAAATACTTCACAAACAAAAATGTAGTTTTGGGGCATTGCATTACGTTTGGAAATATTACCTGTTCACTGACATTTATCACATGATTTTACATACTTGTATGCGTCCTTGAACAGAGTAGGCCAGAAGAATCCTGCTTCTAAACCTTATGAGCAGTTCTGGTAGAACACTGATGACCTCCTGTTGGCCTGGTGTGACAATGGCTGAGTATTTGCCAACCTTCCCTGTGAGATACACATCTTCTTATAATCTAATCTACACAAATCCTGAAAAGGTAAGGGTCCTCCTAAAAGTAATATTTCAACTCAGCAAAGAATTTCCTCTTTTGCTAACCCGAAAGCTCTTTAAGGAGAATATGAGAAACCAAATAATTTGCTATGTCAGTAAACCATAGATAGTCAGGTTCACTTACATGGGTGGTAGCAAACAAGTGTTCCTCGGGAAATGCATCATTAATCTCTTTTTCATCCAGTTTCTCCAAGGTTGGATTGTTAAGTCTAGATAGGTGATATGTGGTAATATTCTCAACACCTTTCTTATCTCTGATCTTAATATCGAATTCTTGGAGTAGTAAGATCCATCGGATGAGTTGTGGTTTAGCATCTGATTTACTTAATAAGTATCTTAAAGTAGAATTGTTAGTATAAACAATAACTTTAGAAATAGGAACAAAATTTATCAAATGCAAAGATGACAACTAACAACTCTTTTTAGTGGTTGTATAGTTTTCCTGTGCATCTGTGAGGGTTTTGCTGGCATATGAAATGGGATGGAAATGCTTATCCTTTCTTTGCCCAAGCATGACCCCAACCGCAAGGTCACTGGCATCGCACATTAACTTGAAGGGAGATTCCAATTGGGGGAAACCATAATAGGGGCATTAGTTAATTTATGCTTAAGAGCATTAAATGCATCAAGGTACTCTTGTGAGAACATAAACGATACATCATGCTCCAATAACCTAGTCAAAGGCCCAGCTATCTTAGAGAAATCTTTAATGAATCTCCTGTAAAACCTTGCATGTCCTAAGAGGCTCCAAACGACCTATATTAAGGTTGGGGGTAGCAAGTTGGCAATTATTTCAATCTTAGCAGTATCCACTTCAATCCCCTTAGCAGAAACTTTGTGCCCCAAAACGATTCCCTCTTGCACCATGAAATGCCACTTCTCCCAATTAAGGACTAAATTGGTCTCTTCACATCTTGTTAGTACCTTATCCAAGTTGTGAAGGCAATGCTCAAAAGAGTCTCTAAAAACTGAGAAGTCATCCATGAAGATCTCCATTATTTCTTCAATCAAGTCTTCAAAAATGGCTACCATACATCACTAGAAGGTTGCTGGCGCATTACAGAGGCCAAAAGGCATCCATTGGTATGCAAAGGTATCATAGGGGCATGTAAAGGTGGTCTTTTCTTGATCTTTTGTGGCAATTGGAATTTGGAAGTATCCAGACAAGCCATCTAAAAAGCAATAATGCATATGCTCGGTTAATCTTTCAAGCGTTTGGTCTATAAATGGTAGGGGAAAATGATATTTTCATGTGGCATTGTTTAGCTTCCTATAGTTGATGCATACTCTTCATCTGGTAACTGTCCTTGTTGGGATGAACTCATTCTTCTTGTTTGGGACCACCATTATATCGCCTTTCTTAGGAATAACCTGCATAGGACTTACCTAGGAGCTATAAGAAATAGGGTATATCAAACCTACATCCATAAGTTTAATTACCTCAACCTTGACAACTTCCTTCATATTCAGATTTAACCTTCTCTGGGGTTGAACAAACCGGTTTGAAGTTATCTTCCAATAAGATCTTATGAATGCAAAAAGAAAGGATTGGTGGTTCTTCAATGGAGGGCTTCAATCTAACTCTCTATCCCTTATTGATTTCCTTAAAATCCTTTCACCTCTGCATGAACTCATCAGCTTCCAATTGAATTAAAGTTTCCGTGTGTACAGGGTTCTCTATCGGACTCACCTCACCTTGTGCTATACATAGCTCTAGGGGATCTTCATAAAGTATGTCTTACATACAACTAGCAACAAAAGATCAATATTATCAAGAAAATAACATGTGTCATCTTGATTAAGCGGTTTCTTTAACACCTCTAGAACCTTGAATATCATCTCTTCATCACCAACTCTTAAGATAAGTTTACCGTCACTGACATCAATGATAACTCTAATAGTGGCCAAGAAGGGTCGACCTAGGATTAAAGGGACCTCTATATCCTCATCCATATCTATAATGACAAAATCAATGGGAAAATAAAGGTCCCAACCTTAACTAACACATCCTCAATGATACCTCTTAGGTACTTTATTGACCTATTAGCTAATTGTAAACTCATACGTGTTAGTTTAGGCTCTCCTAATCTTAATCTTTTGAAGAGTTTATATGGCATTAGATTTATGCTTGCTTCTAAGTCTGCTAAGGCTTTTTCTACAAATAGAGTGCCGATTAGGCAAGGGATAGTAAAGCTCCCTGGATCTTTCAGCTTTTTAGGCAATTTATTCTGCAAGATCGCTAGCATTCCTCATTGAGTGTTATCGTAGATAACTCATCTAACTTTTTTTTATTGGACAACAGATCTTTTAGAAATTGAGCATATTTGGGCATCTGCGATAAGGCCTCAACAAAGGCTAAGTTAATATGCAGTTGTTTAAAGAGTTCTAAGAACTTACCAAAATGCTCATCAGTGTGATCCTTCTTTAAGCGAGTAAGGTAGGGTATGGGTGGTTTAAACTCCTTAACTTCCTTAGGTGGTTCATTTTGCTTCTCAATGGGTATGGTCCCTATCCTCACCCGATCCTTTTTTGTGAAATTGTTAACCTGCGACTCCTTTCCATTCCTAAGGATTATTGCCTGAACATGTTCTTTAGGGTTCGTCTCAATATTCCTAGGCAATGTTCCCAGTTGCCTTTCTAACATCAAGTTTGCAAGCTGACCTACTTGGTTCTTAAGGTTATGGATAGAGGCTTCTTGATTTCTAAGAGACATCTCTATGCTCTGGAATCAAGCATCCGATGTCTGAATAAATTTAGTTAGAACCTCTTCCAGACTTTTTTTTTTTATCTTGAAGTGGGCGTTGCTGGAATCTAAGTAGGGGTGGGTTAAGTGTGGTTCGATGTTTATTTTGGCCTTGATTACTCCACAAGAAGTTTGGATGGTTTCTCCATCCAGGGTTATATGTATTGCTATAGGGATTATTCTAAGGCTTAGAGGGGTTTCCCATGTAACTAGCTTGTTTTAATTGGTCCTGATCCATAAATCCTCTAGCAACAACATCACCCTATGTCATATGAGATTGTTGTGGTGCAACTGAAAGATCCTCTATTTTTCGGGTTAGTACATCAACTTTAGCTGATAATTCTGTCACCGCATCTACATCATATATCCCTGCAGCTTTATGCCTTACCCTAATATTCTCCCTACTGGTAATTATTCATAGACATTTCCTTAATTAAGGTTTGGGCTTGCTCAGGTGTTTTAGTATTCAATGTGCTGCTAATTGCAGCATCAATCATCTACCTTGTCCATAAATTGAGACCATTATAGAAAGTTTGGATTTACATCCAGATTAGGAGATCGTGATGCGGACATCATTGCAACAAATCTTTAAAGCGCTCTTACATATCATATAATGTCTCAGATTCAATCTGAGCATAAGCAGAGATATCATTCATGAGCTTTGCAGTTTCGACAGGTGGGAAATACTTTTTTAAAAACTTCTCAACCATTTCATCCCATGTAGTGATTGATCCTCATGGAAGAGAATTTAACCACTGTTTCGCCCTGCCTCTTAAGGAGAATGGAAACAACCTCAGGCGTATAGCATCATCGTTGACCCCGTTAATTTTAAAGGTGTCACATATTTCCAGAAAAACTGGAAATATGAGCATTGGGGTCCTCATCTTGCAGGTCATCAAATTGAACAAATTGTTGCACCATTTAGATAATGTTTGGTTTGATCTCAAAATTATTCGCAGCAACTATTGGCCTAGCAATACTCAAGTCAGTCCCAGTGAGTTTAGGTCTTGCATAATCGGACAGTCCTAATTGCATTTTGGTTCCCATTATTGCCATTTCGACGATTCATATTCTTCTTCCATCTTGACTTTCGGAGGGGATGTTTGTTTTACACTCTTCTTTAAGCCCCTGACAGTTCTCTCTATTTCAAGGTCTATTTCCAGAAGGTCTGTTGAATTACTCCTGGTCATATACTCCAAAAGAATACTTTTTAAATCAGTCTCCAAGAAGAGTAGTAACTGAGATGAAAAAGAAAAAATGATTAGATTAATAAAGTATTAAGCGTTCTTAATATTGTAGTCCCCGGTAATGGCACTAAAAACTTGATATTGTAGGCAAGTGCACTTATCGATTTATGTAATATAGTAAACTAATTACGAATGTTGTTCCATAAAGACTATAATTACTAATAGTAACTAAGATTTTATTATCTAATCGTCAAATTAAAATGTATTGATTAATTAAGAAATTCTAATTGTTTAATTAATAATTAAACAAATGAAAAGAAAATAGATTTTGTAAAGAGTTTGAATTAATGTTAAAAGGGAAAAATGTATTTAGATTTATTTTCCCCCTTGGGAATCATACATAATTCTTTATAATTAATTTCTTTTAAATCTTTATTTTTTTAAACCCGTGTTTTTCCCATAATAAAAATTAATATTTTTCTCAAGATTATTGTTTTTCAAATCTTAGGTGATTAATCAAGATCTCTTTTTAAATTTAAAAACCTCTAAAATTGCTTTATCGATTTTTGAATTCCATTATTAGGTTTTCCCCCTAATTCGGAATTTTTATGCCCATCTTATTGTAGGGTTTTGTATGCAACTCATTCAATTCCCCTAGATTTAATTATATAAATGATTTATCAATGTATTTATATAATATCAATAATCAAGAATTAATGCTTGGAAATATTAAATTTTTACAAGGAAGAACATGTAAAATTTTGAATTAAGATAAAAAAGATTTTTTTGAAAAATTAATAAAATTTAAAATTACTTTAACAATTCTAAGGTTCTACAAATATAGTATTAGAAGAATTTAAATTATCATTATGATAAAAAATTCTGACAAAAAAATTAAAAAAAAATCATAAGGGGAAAAAAAAAAACCCTTATAGAAATCTATTTTGTATTTCCCGGATTGAAAACGAATGGTTTTTCAATATTCTCGTTTTTTTAAAAGAATTCTTCTCTTTTTTTGTAAAAAAAACTTTCTCTTTCTTTTTCTGTTCGAACTCTCTTTCTTTACTTTTTTTTTTCTTCTCTCCTCTTTTCTCCCTTTTCGTCTAGTATTTATTTTTCTTGCCATCAAATCAACTGACCCTTAAACCCACAGTCTTGTTAAGGTGTGTTCGCTTAAATCTTTAAATGCGTCCAGAACGGGGAAGATAGGGCCCAAACACGACCCCCAAACACGATCGTGTTAAAAGGCGGGTGTTTTGGCTTCTATTGCTCTAAAAGTCCCCATGACTGCTAACATGGTGGTTTTTATTTCTTTTTTGTATCTTTCTAGTCTTTCTTCAAAATCAACATGCCCATTTTATTTGATTGTTTTTTGATTCTTCAAATGCACAAAAAATTTTTTTTTTAAAATTTGAATCACTTGAAATTTGATTATTTTCTTCCTTTTTTTGATTAAAAAAATTTTATTAATCCAAAAATTTAAAAATATTATTTAATTAGATATTTTATTTTTTTTAAAATTTTCTTATAATTCCAATAAATTCATCAAAAATTTGTTTAAAAATTAATTCTATTAATTATTTATGAATTTGTATAGGTTATTTCGACAAAGTTTTTTTGAGGGTTTGCATGCAAGTGCTGGCTTTCAGGATTATAGCTTTAGTACTTTTTAAAAATAAATGAATCAAGCCACCCCTATTTTAGGAAGACCCCCGGGTTTATGCTCGTTTATTTATTTAAAATTTTAAAAAGCACCCTTTAACGGGATAATCATAATTTTTTAAAAAATTGTAATCTTAGAGGGCCGGCATGTTGAGTTTGGGTTGATATTAGGCTTGATAAATTTTTTAATCCAGTTTTTTCAACCAAGATACAAAAAATTCGTACAGACAAAACTGGACACAATAAAAAAAAGGCATAAAATTGTTTATAAACGTATTCAAATCTGGATCCCAAAATTTAGAACTCAATCCGTTTATAAATCTATTTTTAAAAGATAGATCTTATAAATATGTTTTGGACAAAATAATATTTATGATTGAATTTTATAGACTTATTTTAATTTCTTTTCCATTGTTCCCATGCTAGAAATTTTTAGATATGGGGCAAGAAATAAGGGAAATAAGATGATTAGAGATACATGAAAAATTGTCCTTAAAGAGTTTTTTTTTTGGGTCCCACACTAAAAATAGGTTGTGATATAACTAAAATGGGGGGAAAAAAAGGGACGGGGAGTGCCTCTATTTTTTTTTTTTGGGGTAATTTAAATGTCTAATGTTTCAAAATTTTTTAAATTTTTGTGCTCATGGCATTAAAAATTGTTTAAAATAGTTTTTTGTTAAATCAAAATGTAACGGACCCTTAAAGGGGAAATTTTTATGAGGCTAGGGGAAATATTTTTACTTTTTTTTTTAGGTAATTTAGTGTTTAAAATTTTTTTAAAATTCAAAAAATCAAAAGTTATTAAAATAGTGTTTCTATTATATTTTGAGATTAACAGACGGCAACGTAAAAAATGACCCTTTGGGATCCTAAGTGGCATTATTATATATATTAGCTAACTTGGCAAATTTAAAATTTCTATAATACCCATAAAAAAAAATTTACTTTTGTGTCCCCCTTTTTATGTTAAAAATATTTAGAAAAAAAATAAAAAGTTGAAATTTTCCATTACTGTTTTTACACATAAAAAGTCTACTCCTTTCTTTAATTTGAAAAAAAATGTTTGTTAATTTTTACATAATAGAGACCCCTATTTTGATTAGCTTTTAGAGTTATGTGATAGTATACAATTTTAAATTTAATTTCCCCTAATTGACACAAATAATTGATATATGTGGTTGTTTTTTTTTTTTTTTCAAATATGGAGAAATTTAGCATACTTTCTTTGTTGATGCAAACTTTTTAAAATTTTAATTTCTATTTTTATTTTTTCTCAATGATTTTGCATGGAAAGGGAAAAATAAAAGTATGTTTTTCTAGAGGAATTACAGTTATTTAAATTTAGCTAATTTAAAGCAAACACTTTTTCCCTATTAAAAAAAAAAGTTTTGCCACCTAAAATTTCCCAATTTCATTTTTACTTTAAAACATTTGTTAATTTTTTTAGTATAATCGAAAAATTTATTTTAAAAAATTTTTTTTTTAAAGTTATGAATGCTAAATTGTTTTTTTTTAAAACTCTAGATACTAAATTGGCCAAAAAAAAAAAGTAGAGATACTTACGAAAGCCTCATAAAATTCGGGAACTTTTAGTTCATTAAATTTTGAAAAACCCAAAGGGGACACTTTTTTAAAATTTTAATTTTTCAAGTTACGAATTTTAAAAATTGAAAAATTTTAAAACTTTATTTTACTAAATTGTCCAAATTGAAAATTTTTTGGCACTTCTTAATCTTTTTCCTAATTAAGTGAATGTCAAGAACAAGTGTAGTGGTCCTTTTTTTTTAATGGGCATCCAAATTTATAAATAGGGGGGAAGGTTACATGTTTTTTTTGGGTTTAAGATTGAGATAGGGGAAATTTTCTAAAGAAAAATTCAAATTTATATAAAAATTTATTTTCCAAAATCAATTTATACTCATAAAACATTTTCCAAATTTCCCCAAGGATTCAACATTTAACCAAAGGATATGATCATTGAAAACAATCTTTTTTTGTTATTAGATTAAAGTTTGGGTTAGTTGCCAATTCATAAAGGAATTCTTCTTAAAAAACATAGCTAAAGGAATCGAAACAACATATCAATCCAACTAATAGTTTACAACTCTTCAATATTTGAAACCTCCGAAATTTTGCAAATTGGCTAGATGTTTGAATCTCAATAAAAAAGACTTTCAAATCTCTTATTGCAGGGAAGTCATATTTCCGTTTTCCAACATCAAAATTTTTAAAATTTCTCTTCAAAAAGATGTTCGAATTTGTGTGTGATGAATTTGTTTGTGTCAAATCTTTTCTATCCTTTTTGGCTCGAATACTTTTCAAATTACCACTCATAGTGGTTCAAATAACTTTAAAAACAATTTAAAATTTACGAAAAATTTTGCACATAAATTATTCTAAATATTTTCAAGCCATCTTTTACACTTTTAAACTTTGTTTAAAATTTAATTAGAAATCCTTTTTTGTTTCGTCCATTAGTTACCAATTAGGGTAGAGACCCCTTTTTTCAAATTGGGGGAAATACTTTTAAAGGGAAACATTACCCATAAGTTTGAATCCTTTTAATTTGTAAACTTCAAAAAGTTGTAATAGGGTGTGAGGTAGCATGTTCAAAAATTCTACACATTATTTTGTTACTTAAAAAAAACCCCACAAAATTTTTCCCATATTCAACAAACTAAGTGGAAATTTTTTAGTAGCATTATTTTAGCTTCCAAATTTTTTATAAGAGTTTTACCTATTAACTTTTACTAAAAAAGGGCACTACTTTTTTATTTTATATCGGTGAAAAAATTTTTTTCAAAAAAAAATCAAAATTTTCCCAAAGCTCAGAAAAAAATCCCCTAAGGATATTACAATATTTGATCCCCTTTAAATTTTCTAATTGATTAAATTTCCCTAGTTGAGGGTAATTTGTTGTTACTCCTTTTAACCTTTTTATTGGTTGGGCTACTTAAAAAAAAATAAGGTTCTCATTACTATCACTAAGGGGAGTTTTTGCCTTTATAAAGTTTGATTAAAATTGATTTCTTTGACAATTTTTTTTTGGCGTTGAAAATTTTGAACATTTCTATTATTCTCGACATAGGTCATTGATATAACCTTATCACCTATGTTTTTAGCCCCAAAAGTGTATAGACTTCTATAGTATTTTTTTACTTGGGCACTAGATATGGTAAAATTATTACCAAAAAAGTTCAAAAATACTAACTTTAGTTGTTTGGGCACAAAACTTTTCATGAATTTTCTCTTAACACAATATTATTGTGTGAGGGTATTTGACCCCCATAACCCAAGTCAAATTTTATTTTTAACAATTTTAAAGGGTTTAACTTATATTTTTTTTGAAAACTAATTGAGAACAAAAATTTTCCATTTTTCAATTCATCCCGTTTTCACTAAGTCCCACTAAATTAAATCTTTTACTTCTTTTATTTTAGGCTTAAATTTTCCCTTTTAAAATTTTGGGAATATCCCTATAAGTAACATTTTCTTTTCGGGATTATGGAAATAGTATATAACATGTCTATAATGTAACACATAGCTAAACTAATACATTCTATATGATATATGCCGTATATAAAATTGTGCAAACAATACAATTTATTCAATATCACATGGGTGAGTTTGTAAAATGCATAATTTGTCAATTAATTTATATTTTGATTCATACACAACATATAACCTAACATTACAGCACAAATAAACTTCCAAGTAAACAATACATATAGAAATTAGTTGGCAAATTATAGGTCAAATAAATCTTAAGAAATATATATATATATATATCATAAACATTAAATATTCCTTTCACTATACACGATGCATATGAATACATGAACTTCAAAAATGATTTCTTATTTTATATATTGGCAATTCACGATTGCATACAATCTATTTAATTATTAAATGATATGCTACTACCAAAGGATTCACAAAATCAAATATCTAGTTAATTGCATCCAAATAAGGTAGATGTAAACCTTATTCCAATTCCAATTAATTATTTTGTACATATATGATGAGACACCAGAACAAAGAAATTAATTTGATTGCAATTTCACTAATACATTCACGATAAAAAATATGTCACTTTAATCTTTTTTTTATTTTTAAGAGGATGCTTGGTTGGTATGTCATCAACAGAGACCTCTCTTCAGACCTTGGAGGAGAGATTACACTTTAACTAGCACCTCACACCTTATCTGCTATAGATTAGCTTTTGTGGGGTGTTTCAACTTGCATTCATATAGTTAGACTAGCATCTTATTACAACTTTTGTTAAGAGGTGAAGACTAGAGATGCACATATTTTATATGTCGCATGGAGAGCTCATAGTAACTTTACAAGATGTGGCCGTGCAATTTGGTTTACCCATTATTAGTCATGTAGTCATTAGTACCACTAATCTAGCATAAGTAGACAAGTGTGAGTGCCCACTTAGTGCTAGGCTTAGCCCTCGCGATATCTCCAAGGGATGATTTAAGATGTGTTCATTGAAGAATTCTTTTAGAGGGTTATTAGTCGACATAAACAATATATCCATTAAGCATTACACATGTGCTTACATCTTATAGTTGATCAATGGAATTGTCTTCGCAAATAAATCTTCAAGCCCAATCCACTTGATGTTTCTCCCACTTTTGGAGGATTTTGAGGTAGCAAGGTAATACAGCTGGGGGTAGCATCCTTGCCTTAGTTATATAGATTCTTATGTTATGCGGCCAACGCATCTGTATAGGAGTTGGAGGAACTATAATTCTTTTTCAGATTTTAGCCTAGGATAGGTTTCACATATCACTTCGATTTAGTGTGATACGAAAACCTTCGCAATCACGCCTTGAGAACCCTTTTGATTAGTGTGAACCCCCAATGCAGTAATACGAAAACCCACGACACCAATTTGGAAATCAATCCCTAAGAAGATTAGAATTTAGGTTTGACTTAGGTTAATGATCTAAGAATTAGAACTATGGAAAGCCCTAATTTCGAAACAATCCACAAGAGAAGTCGATCATCTTCTTTGATTGTTCCTAGGAGCATGTATTCAAATAAGTAACACAAAGAACAAAGCAATAAGCTTTTTGGTATTTCAATATCTCAAAACTGAGTTTTACAATGAGGAGGTCCGAATATAAAGGAGAAAACCCTAAAACATTACATGGAAATCGCAAAACAAGTTGAAAAGTGCGCATAAAAAGAAGGCCGGCCATTTAGGCCGGCAGCCTACTTTTCAAGGCCGGCGGCCTTCCTTGAAAATGCACCGAAACATCGGCGTTTTCAAGGCCGGCAGCCTTGAGCCGGTGATATCTTCACCCGATGCTAATTTTCATCAAATTGAAGTTCTTTTGGCCTTCTTTTGCCCCAAAGCTTTGAATCCCTTGAAGTCCTTCACCTGTGATCTTCACCAAGCCTTGCAAATGAGAATTCAATGTTTGTTGTAGCTTCTTAGCTCTTGATCTCGTGATTGGTCCTTGAGGCAAGCTAATCGTACTTGAAACCCCTTGAACTTCATCCTTAGCCACTTGATCTTCTTCTTGACTTGGCTCTTGAGCTTGGATCGGTGACTCTTCCATAACATTCCCCCTCTCGCGCAAAAGGATTCGTCCTCGAATCCAAAGCATCACCTACATCAAACGGACTAGATCAGCAACATTAAAAGTGGAACTAACATTATACTCACCTGGTAAGTCCACTCTGTACGCGTTGTCGTTGATCCTCTCAAGTATCTGAAAAGGACCATCTCCCCGGGGTTCAACTTTGATTTTCCTTTGTAGTGGAAACCGCTCCTTGCGAAAATGCACCCAAACCCACTCTCCCGGTTGAAAAATCATGGGTTTCCTGCCTTTGTTCACCCTTGAAGCTACCTTGGCATTCTGTTTCTCAATCCTATCCTTCACCTGCTTATGTAGCTTCCTCACAAAATCTGCCTTTGAATCAGCATCAAAACTCACAAACTTGTTAGGTGTAATGGCAATAAATCAAGAGGAGTAAGTGGATTAAAACCATATACAATCTCAAATGGAGAACAATGAGTAGTGCTATGAATAGCCCTATGTATGCAAACTCCACAAATGGTAGACAATCCTCCCAAGTCTTAATGTTTTTATCTATGATTGCCCTCAACAACTGAATAAAGTCCTATTAACCACCTCAGTTTGCCCATCAGTCTGTGGTGGACAAGTAGTCGAAAACATCAGCTTGGTTCCCAACTTTCCCCACAACACTCTCCAAAAATGACTCAAGAATTTTACATCCCTATCACTAACAATGCTCTTAGGTATACTATGCAGACGCACTACCTCTCTAAAGAACAAATCAGCAATGAATGTAGCATCATCAGTTTTATGACAAGGAATGAAATGAGCCATCTTACTAAACCTATCAACCACAACAAAAATGCTGTCACTACCTTTCCTAGTTCTAGGTAATCCAAGCACAAAATCCATCGACACAGCAGTCCACGGTTCATTAGGAACAGGCAATGGTGTGTATAAATCCATGTGGTTTTAGTTTAGATTTAGCTTCTCTACATGTAATGCAATGTTAACAAACTTTATTGCACATCATGTCTCATGCTAGGCCAGAAAAAGTGTTCAATTAGCATAACATAGGTCTTATCTACCCCGAAATGCCCCATTAAGCCCCCTCCATGTGCTTCCCTAACAAGCAATTCCCTCACAGATCCTCCTAGGAATGCACAACTTACTCTTCTTAAATAGGAATCCATCAGACACAAAATAATCATTCAGTCCAGTCCCACCAACACAAGCAGCAAAAATCTCAGAAAAATCAATATCATGTGGATACAAATCCTTCACCAACTCAAAACCTAAGCAAAGATGTACTAAGAGAGTTAAGTAACGTGTACCTTCTGAAAGCGCGTCAGCCACAGTATTCTCCTTACCCTGCTTGTACTTGATCACATATGGAAATGTCTCGATGAATTCCACCCACTTGGCATGCCTTCTATTCAACTTATCTTGACCTTTAGATGTTTCAGACTCTCATGGTCAGTGTGAATGACGAATTCCTTAGGCCAAAGATAGTGTTGCCATGTCTGCAATGAGCGCACCAAGGCATACAGCTCCTTGTCATATGTTGGATACTTCAGTGCTGCTCCACTTAACTTTTCACTGAAGTACATTAGTGGCCTGTGATCCTGCATCAAAACAGCTCCAATCCCTATGCCACAGCATCACATTCAATCTCAAAAGTTTTGTTAAAATCAGGTAAAGCAAGCAATGGTGCATTACACAATTTATCTTTCAAATCATTAAAAGCTTGTTCTTGTGCATCACCCCAAGCAAATCCAACATTCTTTTTCACAAGCTCATTCAAAGGTGCAGCTATAGTGCTGAAGTCTCTAATAAATCTTCTATAGAAACCAGCAAGTCCATGAAAGCTCCTCACCTCACTAGCAGTCCTAGGTCTAGGCCACTCCTTAATGGCTCTAACCTTCTCCTCATCAACCTCAACCCCAGGACTAGAAACAACAAAACCTAGAAAATTGACCTTATCCATGCAGAAACTACACTTCTTAAGGTTGGCAAATAATTTCTCCTCCTAAGTTTTGCCAAAACTAGTCTCACATGCATAACGTGATCATCCAGACACTTAGAGTAAATCAAGATATCATCAAAATAAACCACAACAAATTTACCTAAGTAATCACGAAGCACATGATTCATTAGTCGCATAAAAGTACTAGGTCATTTGTAAGACCAAAAGGCATGACAAGCCATTCATACAGACCATATTTAGTCTTAAATGCAGTTTTCCATTCATCCCCTACTTTCATGCGTATCTGGTAGTAACCGGATTTTAGATCAATCTTTGTAAACAAACAAGAACCATACAATTCATCAACATATCATCTAACCTAGGAATAGGATGACGATACTTTACCGTGATTTTGTTATGTGCTCTACAGTCTACACACATCCTCCAAGTCCCATCCTTCTTTGGCACTAAAAATCACAGGCACTGAACAGGGACTTGACTTTCTCTCACATACCCCTTCTCCAACAACTCCTCAACCTGTTTCTGAATCTCCTTTGCCTCACTGGGATTAGTCCTGTAGGCAGGTCGGTTGGGTATGGCTGCTCCCGGAATGAAGTCAATCCGATGCTCTATGCCCCTAACTGGTGGAAGTCCACTGGGCATCTCTGCTGGAAACACATCTCCATATTCCTGCAGCAAATCAGAAAACACACTAGGAATAGATGGGTTAATATCGTCAGTGGCCCAAATAGGCCCCTTTGTACAAAAGTACAAAGATAGGTCCTACTGGCACTCAAAGCATGCCATAACCTCACTTGCCCTAGCAATCAAACTCACACTCTTACTTCTTTTCTCTCCAGGTCGATTGTCATCTTGCTTTTCACTCCCTCTTCTTTTCACTCTGCTCATTTTTATTACACTTTTTAGTTGCACTCTTATTCTTCACTCCTCAGAATTGCTTTTTCTATTTCTCCCTCTCTTTTCTTTCGGCCTCAACTCTCAACCTCTCTAAATTTACATTGGTCCTCATACACTTCCTTAGAGGACAGTGGTGCCAAAATGGTTCTCCTTCCACCTTAGGAAATGAGTACCTATTGAGATATCCATCGTGCACGTGTTCCTATCAAATTGCCAAGGTCTGCCCAACAAGATATCACCAGCAGCATAGGTAACTACATCACAGAGCACCTCATCACTATAACTTGCCTATGGAAAAAGAAATGAGAGCTTGCCTGTTTACCTTAACCTCACCACAGTCGCTGAGCCACTGAAGTTTGTAAGGTCTTGGGTGTGGTACAGTAAGGCAGCCCCAACCTATTCACCAAGAGTGTACTCACCACATAGTACAACTCCCTCCATCGACAATCACACTACATGCCTTCCCCTGCACATGGCATCTAGTATGAAACAAGTTTTCCCTTTGCTCTTCATGGCCATCCTCCTTCAACTGGGTGTTAAGTGCACGCCTAGCTACATACAAGTCACCTTTCACTGCCTCCTCAACAACACTCAGCATCACTACAATCCTCCAATGGAGGCATATCATCGTCTTCACCCTCATTGTCACTTTCCTCATCATCAGTGACAATCTCACCATTCCTTATCACCATGGTCCGCCTATTAGGACATTCCCTACTAATGTTCCTACACCCTGACACTTCCAACATTTAATGTCCCTATTTCTACTTTTCTGATCAACCAATCTTAGGTTTCTCAGATGAAACCCCAATTGATTTTCCCTTTGAAGCCTCAACAGTAGGCTTACTACCACTCTTAATATCAGATTTTCCATAACCTCTCCATGCAGAGTTAGAATTAGAAGAAGGTTTGGAAACGTACCGGTTTGGCCCTCTACCTTGGAGTTGTCTCTCAATCTTGATGGCAAGATGTAACCATCTCCTCTAGCTCTACATAATGCTGCAACTCCACCCTGTCGGCGATCTCCTTGTTCAAACCCACTAAAGAAATGTCCCATGGTAGTTTCCTCATCCTCATCTACATCAGCTCTCGTCATGATCATCTCCATCTCCTTGTAGTAAGTCCTCCACACTCCTACTACCCTGTCTCAAGAAATGTAATTTCTGCATCAATTCCCTATGAAAGTATCTAGGGACAAATCTTTTCTCATCACAGCCTTGAGATCATGCCAGGTCTCAATAGGATACTCCATGTTCCTCCTCCTGCTAGTCACACAGCTGATCCCACCAGGAATAGCATAATCCTGAATTGGGTTACAGCCAATTTCAACCTTTTTCTCTTCACTACATTGGTGACATTAAAAAATCAACTCAACTCTCTTCTCCCACTGCAAGTATTCCTCTGGGTCAGATTTACCCCTGAAAAAATTGGAAGCTTCAGTTTAATACTTCCCAGACCCCTGTCTACTACATCATCAACAAATCGACCCCTACTGGCAGTGTAACTCTCCTGCATTCGACCTCTACCTCTTCTGTGACCATGCCTTACCTACTCCTCTACCACCTCTTCTTCCTCTATTGACTAGCATGGCTGCACTATCCTCATAATCCTCCTCCAGATATTCATTAGCATCAGTCACTTCAGCAGCTTGATGCATAGGATTTTACCTCCCTATTCCCTTCACTAGTACTTGACTCCCTCTTCTCAACAACCTGTAGTCTCAAATTCATATGCTCTAGAGACTCTCTCATAGCTATAATGGCGTTAGTCATACGCCTAAACTCTGACTACTGTGCTTCACGCAACATCTGCATTTTATCAGATTTTTCAACACCACTACCTGTCATCTTTACCTGCAAAAACAACAAACGTTAATGCTAAACAAAATTTTGAGTTTCCTCACAACTGCTCCCTTTCGTGTTTTTGCACTCTATTGATGGGGTTATCCACTCGTGTTTCTCACAATCGATATTTAAGCACACATGGTATTCCTCACAACTCTCAAGCCCGCTCTTAAATGTTCTTAAGCGAATCACACTCCCAAGAGCAATTTCCAACGAATTTCAATACAAAGACGCGAATTTGGTGTTCCCACTATCCCTTAAACAAGATTACACTAGGATTGAAGGATATTGTGTTCCCAAGGATTAGCAAAAACAAGACAATTAAATAATTTCAGAATTTGTTTTTTTTCTCTTTTGGTTTATGAACACTGTTCACGAACACTATTCACACTCAAATTATTTTTTTTTTTTTTTTAAACACCAATTGAAGACTAACTAATCCTAAGCAAGGATCAAAATAGCGAAAATCCCCAAATTGATGAACAACCCTAGAACATGAGAAGTCACAATTTGATCATCTAATCAATGGAGTACATAAAGATCACAACTTTATATCCTAAATAACGATGGGAAACAAGAATCAAAACAAAAACAAGAAAAGATATAACCTGATCTAGAGCTAAAGCTCTGATACCAAATGATACGAAAACCTTCGCAATCACGCCTTGAGAACCCTTTTGATTAGTGTGAACCCCCAATGCAGTAATACGAAAACCCACGACACCAATTTGGAAATCAATCCCTAAGAAGATTAGAATTTAGGTTTGACTTAGGTTAATGATCTAAGAATTAGAACTATGGAAAGCCCTAATTTCGAAACAATCCACAAGAGAAGTCGATCAATCTTCCTTGATTGTTCCTAGGAGCATGTATTCAAATAAGAACACAAAGAACAAAGCAATAAGCTTTTTGGTATTTTCAATATCTCAAAACTGAGTTTTACAATGAGGAGGTCCGAAATATAAAGGAGAAAACCCTAAAACATTACATGGAAATCGCAAAACAAGTGAAAAGTGCGCATAAAAAGAAGGCCGGCCATTTAGGCCGGCAGCCTACTTTTCAAGGCCGAGCGGCCTTCCTTGAAAATGCACCGAAACATCGGCGTTTTCAAGGCCGGCAGCCTTGAGCCGGTTGTATCTTCACCCGATGCTATTTTCATCAAATTGAAGTTCTTTTGGCCTTCTTTTTCCCCAAAGCTTTGAATCCCTTGAAGTCCCTTCACCTGTGATCTTCACCAAGCCTTGCAAATGAGAATTCAATGTTTGTTGTAGCTTCTTAGCTCTTGATCTCGTGATTGGTCCTTGAGGCAAGCTAATCGTACTTGAAACCCCTTGAACTTCATCCTTAGCCACTTGATCTTCTTCTTGACTTGGCTCTTGAGCTTGGATCGGTGACTCTTCCATAACATAGTGCCAAATCGACATTTGCCATGATGCCCCTTTAGCAGCGATGTTGACATGACACAACTCGTTACTCACGTTGTTTCACAATATCATGATGCTTGCCTAAGCAGGTATAGTACATTGGCTAATTTAATATTGTTAACTTTATATGTTTATTAATTACTAAATAACTTCATTTCTTATAGATTTGTTAGAAGCCATATACACATGATTCTTGAAGGAGGTTCCCCCCTCTTGTTGGGAATAGAGTGATATTTGACATACATGGGTGTCTCTCATTTGCTTTCATATTCTGGAGTGACACTATTTTGATTGGGTTATGTGGCAGTATGGTAAGGTCTAGAGGATACCATAGCAATGTGACACGTGTCCTTCTCCCCATAACATCGATCTTAAAGGGGAAACCAATGAGGATTAGATGAGGAGATATGCAGTTTACACTCAACAAAGGGAGGAACAAACAATTTTCTATCATTTAGCTGGAGTCTAATGACACATTGCTAGACGAGATAGATCGTGAGTACTTACCCTTGGTATCACAGTATCACATGATGGTATATTGCCGCACTAGAGTGATGCTTTATGCCTTGGTAAGTCGCTTCAACTATATCATTGTACCTCTATACTTTCTGCATTGTATTGTTAGCAATCAGATACCTTTACTTGCATTAAGGTGGCAGATTCTTTAGATCAAATATTTGGCAATAGTAGTTATTGGGAAGCACCTCCACTAAAGCCATGGAGGTTTTACATTATTTCCCCTAGATCATCAAGACCACCATGAGGAGATGCCTCCACCTTATGCCACCTGAGAGAGAGGACGGGCTTGTAGCAATGTTTGTCGTCAATAGACAATGCCATATTGATCTCCTAGCCCTCATTCTGATCTCTAACTTCTCATTACTCACCGACGACTCATTCTTCCCCATTTTATAGTGCTCCAACATCCACGATCGATCTAGTGAAGTTTTACACATTCGATGTCAATCTACATAACACTTCTATAGTTACTCCACCCACACTTTGAAAGGAATGACATTTAGGTCCACCAGATATGAGAGAATGATTGACATAGATACATCCTAGATACATTTCGTCGATAAACTACCATTCCATACCCACACCCATTTTGATGTAGGACAACTCTATAGCTCTTTTCAGATTGGAGAGAGTTCAAACACGATATGAACACAAACATTATGAGAATGATGTCGAAGGAGGGATTAGACATGCATTTATGTAGTTGGCTTATCTATAATTATAGACATTATTTTTTTCCTTTTTCCTCTTTCCCTTGGATATATGTGCATTTTTAACTTTGTTTGCTTTAGCTATGTAAATATATTTGTTCAATTTGGATGAATCCATGAAATTATTTTATTTTTCTAAATTATCTATGTTACGAACTTGAGAACTGCCATAGGCTCATCTCTTGACAAGTTGGTGATGTTATAGAGTTCGATATTTGCTATGGAGTAGAAACTTATTGTGGGCTTTCTAATGGTAACATGTTATCATGGGTTTAGAATATTTTTAGAGTTAGATTACTTATTTTTGAGCAACCTGTGATAATATGTTGTAATGATTTCCATTAGAGAAGTTTGTGAGATTTGCGAGAGGAAGCCAAAAAATTGCATGTTGACAATGAGATTTTAATAAACATAGTATGTTGACATTGAAATTTCATTAAAAATTGTATGATCCACGTGCAATTTATATGTGAAGAAATGGCTGACCTGAAATTGCAGCTTCAATTTGCATTTTAAAATAGTAATTCAGGAATTAGTTTTACCAATGTGATTTTAAAAATAAGTCAGCATTGAAATGGCAAATTGGCTCAATACTCTCTTGATTAGCACGTCCCAGCATGTTCCAATTAGTCGGATCATACTAATTTATATAATTAAAAAAAGCAATATGATGAAAATTACATATGATTTGCTGTCTAACTTGACTTCTTTTATTGATTGAAGGAAGGAAAGAAAGGAATAAGGAAACGTGGTAAATATTTCGGTGAAGAAAGAGAAACCGCGTTCAAAGTTGTCTTCTAGCGTTATAAATTATAATTCGGCGAAGAAAGTCAACGTCCTGCGATGCGTAAACCCATAGCCACCAGTCATCGAGGTGGTACAGTTCATGTACCCAATTTCCTTTTATTTTTTTTTCTGCTCATGTACCGACTTTTATTTTATCTGTTATGATACTATAATTACATGTTACAATTATAACACTACGAGTGACTGCCAGCTTTTGAGTATAAAATAAAGGAGAAAAAGTAATATGAATTGAGGATCAAAATTATAATACGTGAGCATATAGAAAATCTATATTTATTTTAAATTTCACTAAATTGAAAAGGTTATAGCCTTAAAATATATAAGATGTATACTAACTATAAATATAAGTAAATGATGCGCTTATGGCAAAACAACATTTTTTAAAATATTCTCAATTTTGACGATAAATGACGCGTACTGGATGGCGTTCCTTGCATTGCTTTTCTCACGCAAGCGGGATACCTAAAGACTTCTTTGTCCTCGCTCACAAGGGAATTTAGGAAGTCGAGCATTTAAACAGCCTTTTACATAACCCTCCTTAATGTTTGACTTTTGGGAAATTGATTTCCAACTTTTAAAATGTTGAAAGGGGTCCCTTTGACCGTGACAACATGAAAGGTGTTAATAGTTATATTTAAATGAGATTTTAAAATTTAAAAAATTTAAATTTTAATTCATTCAATCATTAATATATATAGAAACGAACGTTGAAAAAAATTAGAAAAGGACAAAATAATAAGAAAATTAGCGAAAATTCAAAACTAAAAACTGTGAAAGAATTGAAAATTTGGGTTAAATTTAAATTGAAAGAAAATTAAAAAAAGGAAAAAATAATAAAATAATTAGCAAAAATAAAAAAACCAAAAATTTTTGAAAGAATTAAAAATTTGGGTCTATTATTGGTCAAAATGTCTTGTTTGAGGCTATAAGTTAATTTTCAAGGCCAAAAAATGGTCTTAAAAGTCAAAATGCATTTGCAATTTGAATAATTCCATTTTTTTTTAAACAAAAGAGATCAATTTTTAAATGTAGTTTAAATCACATATAATATAAATACATATAAACTATGCATATGTGTATGTGTATGTGCGTGTATATATTGCAATAAAGATCATTTAACATTTTTTTAATTATGTTTTGATATAATAAATTATTGTTATGGAAAATTTGTCAAATAGTGGTACTTTCCCTTTTGGGCATTCTTATATAGGTTTTCTATATTATAGTATATTATATGAGATTCTAGTACACATTTTCAAATTGTGGTAACATATGAGATTTGACACTCATTCTCTTCTTTTTTTGATACAATTTTCCATATTGTTTTTATACCTACTTTTTTAAACTACATTACCATCTTTATCCAAAATTTGGTACATTATGTTAAATTATGGTAACATTTATAATATCTAGTAATAATCTTCCAATAGATCATTACAATTTTGGTACCATTATATATATTGTGGGAGCAACTTTGGTAAATGTTCTAGTACATTTTTTTCAATTTGCGATAGCATATGAGATCTTGATACTTCTTTTGTTCTTATTATGGTACAATTTTCCATATTGTCCATGCGATATAAGATTATGGTGCACATAATATTCTAGTACACTTTTCTAAGTTGTGATACCATATAAGATTTTGGAATTCCTTCTCTCCCCTATTCTAATACAATTTTCCATATTGTGGTATACTATATGAGATTTTAGTTTACACACTATTCTAGTACACTTTTCCAAATTGTTGTATCACTTATAATATGTGGTGTCATCCTTTTTAATAGGTCATTAAAATTCTAATGCCGTCGCATATATTGTGGAAGCAACTAAGGTCCATATTTTGGTATGCTTTTCCATATTATGTTAGTAAGTGAGATTCCGGTACACATCTTCACATTGTGGTAACATATGGGATTGTGATACTCCTTTCTCTCCTTATTTTGATATGGATCCATGTTATAATATACCATAAGAGATTTTAGTATACCTACTCATTTCATTGTGTTAACAAAATTTGGTACATCATACCAAATTGTGGTATCGTTTAATAATTTTGGTACCATTTTTCAATAGGTCATTACAATTCCGGTACCCTCATATATATTGCGGTAGTAGTTGTAGTTCATATTCTAGTACAAAAAAACGTTTTTAGATTATGGTAATGAATGGGAATCTAGTACTTATCCTCTCCCAAAATTTGGTACATATATGTCAATTCATGTTATTATTTATAAAACCTAGTGCCATCTTCCTAAATAGATTATTAAAATTTCCGATACCATCACTTATACTGTGGTAATAACTGTAGTTGATACTTAGGTATACTTTTTCAGACTGTGGTAACAAATGGGATTCTAGTACTCATCTTCTCCCAAACTTTGGTACCTTATGTCAAATTGTAGTATTACTTATAATATATGGTTCTATCCTTCTAATAGTTTACTAAAATTTGGTACCGGTTCATATATTAAATAAGTAACTGTGGTCCACATTTTGAAATGCTTTTCCAAATTGTGGTAACAAATGGGATTTTGGTATTCTTTTTCTTCTTTTTTTGATCTAGTTTCTCATATTGTAGTATATTATATAAGATTCTGGTACAACCACTTATTTGATTGCGTTACCAAAATCTGGTACATAATATGAAATTGTGGTAGCCTTCATAATATCGAGTAGTAAAGTTTTAATAGTTCATTACAATTCTAGTACAACCGTACATGTTCTAGGACAGTTTCTCATATTGTGGTAGTTCAAATATCAAATTTTGGTATCATTTAAAATAACCGGTACCAAACTTTTAAATCATGTTATCGCATTTTTTATACTCTTTTATATATTGTGTAACATGAGCTATCGGTGTAGCATTATTATAGAACGACTTTTTTTTCAAGTTGCGATTTGGCGACTTATCCCAATGATTCCCCGCACTGGACTCCATTCATGTTTGCTATGTAATACATAAATCTTCCACAATGAAATTTGACCGAAAGAAGCTACCAGGGGGAATATAAAAAAAATAAAAAAAAGGGTAAATCTATATGCGAAAGCTGCCACATCCATGCTTTTCAACAAACAAAACCTTGCATAAGTATGGTGGATGTATGATCTATATAGAAAAGCCTAGTTAGTTGAATTTGAAATACTAAATTAAAGGAGCTTCAAATTTCGAAGGAACTATAGGGCTAAATCATATTAAGACTTGTAAGTAGATGATATTTCCAAAACGTTTGCATGAGCATTTGAAAATAATAATAATATTTAGATTTAAAATTTGATTAAAAAATTTGCTAAATTAACTTCTAGGGTCCCCATTAATTTTAATTAAAAGATAAAAAAAAACATAAAAAATCGTTTTCCCTAAACAAACAATAAAGCGGTGAGAACATATTCGCCCTTTGTTTAGTTTGGAAATGCAAACTAATTTATCATAACTACATGCATCCATCCTCGTGTTTAACTTATGCTTCAGTCACTCGAGGTCAACTTTTAATAAATGGTGGGTTTTAATTGAGAGTTGAGACCTGCGAATAATGAATATAAAAGGAGAGGGATGAAAACCCTTTGAAATTCGCTAGATCCGTAACTAAACAACCATCCTATACTCTTGTTATTTTCTATTCATTCCGAGTCGTTTCGGTCGTTCCCTTGCATCCACAGTACTAATTTTTTCCCTCAACGATCAATTCTTCCGATGGCTCTCTCTTACTCATCATTCCAGGGGGATTTTAACCAGCCGGTAAATAAACCGCATTTAGTTTGGCAAACAAATATATGTATTGTAATAATCCAATCTAAGTTTATCTATTTTCGTATTTAGGTTCTTTTCGAAGACCATGCAGAAGTGAAAAAATAATACTGAATCGACCAAACAAGCTAAAACGCCTTACCTACAAATTGGTAGGATAGCCATCTTGTGTTCATCATCTTTTCTTTATTTTAATTTTTCTTTATTTATTATTTTTTGGCCACGCTTTTGGTTTTCATTTAACTATTTCTTCACTAAATAATAATGATACTTGTTGAAAAAAGTCTTTTATACATTTCCTGCAAATTTTAGATGTTGGTTTCTTCAAGGTAGCATGAAAAGTATAATCTTCTTGTGTTTTGTATTTGAATCAACCTGTTGAGGACCAACCAGTGCTTAAGATGTTTTGGAAATAGAAGATCGGTAGGTTTCTTTTGTTCCTCAAAACTAAATGTCACTCTTGATGTCTCATTACAAAAAATCGAAACCAAAAATTGCAGGTTTGTCAAATGATGAAGAGCTTAGAGACCCTTTCGAGCAATGATTCCAGCGTCAACCTGGGGATCTTGAAGGTAAAGTTCGAAGACGGCACACGATACCGGTGCCAAAAGCAGCCAATTCAATTGCAACTCATAGGCATTTTACATGCATGAGAATAATGCTAATTTCTAGAAAAAAATCTTATGATGTTTTAATATAATATATATATATATAATTTAAAGGTCCGCCATATAAATTATTCCAGGGAAATGGAAGAGCATTTTGTGCCGGGGGGACTCTGTTGGGCTTGTTGTTGCCATGGGTTTCAGGTGATCAATCATATTCGATAAATCCTCGATTATTGTGCCGAAACTTGTTGTCATCAAATGACTCGCGAATTTCGCAGGGCACTGGAGGTTTGGAGCTAAGTTTTTACGAGAGGCAGTTGCTCCTTTGATTACCTGTTAGCTACTTATAAGAAGCCACTGGGTGAGCGATGCAAGCCTTGTACAAGATCATTTAATAGATAGTTGATTTTTTTTTTTTTTTTCCTAAGGCTGTAATAATAATCTTTTGGTTCTATGTTGTAGGTATGTCTCCTTAATGGTATCGTAATGGGTGGTGGTGCTGGACTTTCCATGCATGCGGCGTTTAGAGTCGTGACCGAGAAAACTGTAAGTCGAGACTCACCTCACTGGAGAACTGTTTCATTGCGTCATATTAATCTTGTTTCCCCCTATTTTTGGATGTCTTGGAAACCACATCTCCCGTGATGATTTTCTGTATGTTGCTCGCTTCGTTAAGCAAGGCAAATTATAGATATCTGAACTCTCGAATCACGATATTGAAAGGGCAAATAAGATTGCTAATAATTGATATATTTGCTTAAGGTCGCCGTTATATCTATATTATTATGGGGAAGGAAGATTTTTTGATGTAATATACATTAATCAAATCAACCCTTTCCCCTAAAACAAAATCGGTTGGTAATAAAATGATTATACACATCTTTTATTTTAGATCTTATCTGACTATATCTCCTCCAACCCATTAAAACAAAATTGTCGTACATTTCTCTTTCTCAATATCTTTGATTTTCAATGCGTATTAATTAATATTGCAAACTCAAGTTTTCGTTTTTTTTTGCAAAAATATTTCATATATTATTTGGTTAGCTTGGGTGATGAACTCTTTTCTTATTTTACACACATGCATCATGAAAGCTTTTATGTATTCTTTATAAATAATTTCATGTGAATACTAGGGTTGACCTTTGAAATCTTTCAAATCCTGAAACCTACTATTCTGTGTCTGGTTAGACGGATTTAGAGTGAGTATTAAATGATATAGAATAGGCTTTTATACTAATTTTTTAGAACCTATAGATATAATACAAGTTATGATTATGTAACCTTTTTTATCCACTTGGAACTTCTACATACTAATGTGTAATTTTAAGTTGTTGGTTACCTTGAAAATTCCTAAACATTGCAAGCTACTATGTACTTGTAAGAGACATTGCTAATAAATAAAACTTATTGGCAAATACAAATAACCATTTGTGTGTATCGTCATTAGCCATTATTTCATATTTTTATTTGAATTTAATATGTTTAAATTCGTTGTGAGTCATTTTCAAACATGATATTTACGTTTAATATAGATTTTAGGTAGGGACTAGGATAGTTTTAAAGATTCATGAATGGGTTTTGGTAAAAAATTTTAATAATCCTACTCATAAGATGAGTGCTCCAATTTTTCCCACTCGGGGCCACACACTCCAATTCAGAGTTTTAAACCAATTCCTTATTAAAAATTATGTGAACTGCCATTTCAATATTGTTCTTCTTCTCTGGTTTATATTCAGTTGATGAAATTTAATTTCTATACCTGCAATGTGAAATGTAAATCATGATCTGGATCCTTTTCAGATTATATTTCAAATTCGAATTAATTATGGTTCAATACCCTTACGTTAAATAAGCAGCAATGATATTTAAAATCAATGCTAAGAACTACACGTGGTAATTAACAAAAAGACGATCCCAGGTATTTGCCATTTCCAGAAGCTTCAATAGGGCTTTTTCCCGATGTTGGTGCATCTCATTTCTTATCCAGACTCCCTGGCTTCTTTGGTAATATACCCACCTTCAACATTTCTTATCTATATTTCTAATTGTTCCAGCACATAATTATGTGTGTGTGCGTGCCCACATGTTCCCCGAGTTGCAATATTCAATAATCTTTCTTTTTTTTTTTTTTTCCTTCTCAAACAAGTGAACCCTAACTAGTTAAAAATTAGTGTAATTTAGATTTGTTTTGATCCCCTCGGTTGAACTGTTCTAATTGTGACCCTTGACTCATGAAAGACCGGTTCGAATCCAAAAAAACAAATTTGGGGAAAACTCATTTAAAGCCCATTGGCCTGGATAGTTCGATCTTGACCAAACAAACCTTATAGTTGAATGGATTATAATACATACATTTTTTTTTTTTGAAATATTGAAAAAAGAAATTAAAATAATTTTATGTAAAAGATAAAATAGTAAAAATACTATTTACTACATGTATATAAACACAAAAAAAAATTTACATTCTAAAATTTAAAAATCATTTCTTCATTGTAAAGTTAAATCATTTTTCCACTTGGTATTATTATAGATACAAAGAATGATTAACAAGGATTAGAATTAAAAATGATGATGATTTAAATGAACCCCTGATCAAACTTTTAAATCTAGCAAGTTTTGAATAATTAAGTAAATGATTTAGTTGAATTTAATATTTCACATGGCTAAAATATAAATGACTTTTATAAAAATTTATTGATCACAATTTAACCTGATTTAACCTTGGTTTGACCCTTTAACCTTTGACCCTTAGTTGTGTTTGGGTCAAAGTCTCTAGTTCGATTTTAACTACCTTGATTAATACCTTTACTTGTACAAGTTTCCATCTAAAACATATGTTTTTATTAACAAAAAAATAATGATTTTATTGAAAAGATTAATATAATTAACATGTTAATAATGCTTGTTTATATTTTAAAAAACAAGCACTTATATAAAGGCATGACATTTAAAAAAAAGCTTAGTTTTTCAAATTATGAGAGTATAGTATCAGATAATAAATTATTGAGAGCTTAATTACTCTTTTGCCAATTTATAGTAATTTAACTATAATCATATAAAGGGAGAAATATCTCCAATTGTTGTTGTATACTATGATAAGCTTGATCAGTCCTTTTTTCAAACTTGAAAAGGGGAATCCAACAACAA
Source organism: Laguncularia racemosa (assembly GCA_037954665.1). Classification (NCBI taxonomy): domain Eukaryota; kingdom Viridiplantae; phylum Streptophyta; class Magnoliopsida; order Myrtales; family Combretaceae; genus Laguncularia; species Laguncularia racemosa. The sequence continues at coordinate 2,574 of JBBMOL010001390.1, read as the reverse complement.
TTAAACTTTTGAAAACCCAAATGATTAATTCATTATCTGCATATATGTAGGTGAATTTCTTGGTTGACTGGACGCGACTAAGTGGACCAGAAATGCTAGAATGTGGCTAGCAACTCATTTGTACCATCCAAGGTGTGCGTGTATCATTTCTATATAGCCCAGTATCACACTAATCTATATTATGATTTATTTATGTGAAAAATGATTGATTAGGAATGAAATATAATATGTAATATTTAGATGTACAAACGATCCAGTCAGAATCATTGTAGATGATTATATCTCTTCATATATCAATTTTTTATTTATTCTTACTTATATTTTAATAATCCATACGACGTAATACTCAAATAAACCTTTCTCATATTATGCTTACAATTTTTTTAAAAGATTACTAAATATTGTGTTAAATTTGCCACTCCTCCGATCCGTAAATAGGATCTTCCTGAGTTGGAGCTTGCACTTTGTGAATTGAAGTCTTCTGAGAGATCAAAAATTTTTCCAAAACTTATAGACAACTATGCAGTACACAAACCCGACTTAAACGACAGCAGTCCTTGTAAAAGGTAATTGCAAGTACATAACTTCAAGTGCATTATCTGCAATCCTTTCTGTCCCTGTATCTATTGATTGCGTGTCATCTATCATGAAGTATATCAATTTCCTTTTGAAATAGATTTGGGGATTATAAACAAATGTTTCTCGGGAGATACGTTGAAGGCCCTCTTGCACTCTTTGGTAAGTGGATGTAGGATAAAACTCACTTGTTCATTTCTTTGGTCATTTTTTCAATATGTAGTTCGGAATTTGATTTATGATACATGAACGAGAAACCCGTGCTAAACCCCTATCACATATAGTTGATTCCTGCTGATCCCTACCTAGTATGGAACCATAGAAAAATTCCTGTTTGGTTGTCTAATCTAAGACTCTTTACAAGTTACTTTCGAGAACAATCAAGTTTAGGGTTGAATTTAAATTAAATTTTAAAAAATTTATTGAGTTGGAATTAAAAAAAAACTTTTTAGAAAATCAACGAAATCGACTTTGTTAAATATCACTTCAGTCAAATTCAAACTTTGAATTTTGAGCCATAATATTAAATCCTTTTTAAATACATTCGATTACACCAAATTATAGGAAAAGGAGAAAAGAGATCGAGGGGAAAAGAAAAATGGATCATGGAGGCAGTAAGCTACATCAAATCTGCCAGCCCCGACCAGCCCGAAAATCTTTCTCAGATCGGTGAGCCAAATTTTTGTGAAGGGTTCAAAGGATGTTGATAAATCCATTTTATGTTAGCAAGCTGATCTAAACCTTGTTTCAATCATTAGATTCGAGAAGGGCTGGACAACACTTGAGCAATGTCTTGTTCGGGAATACACTATCTTCTGCAATATCGTACAAAGAAAAATTAGCAGCGACTATTATGAGGTACAGATTTAGCAATTTCAAGAAAATAAAGAAATTTTCTCGTTTTTCCCTTTTTAGATTATTGACACATTTTCCCCTATGTGTAGGGTTCGAGGGCAATGTTGATTGAGAAAGACAAGAAGCCTAAGGTATGAAAGGGATAATATGGCATTTAAAATAGATTTATACATGAGTGCATTAATGGTTAGGATCGGAGTAATCACAAATTCAAACCAAACCATAAAAATTGGATACATAAATTAGGAAATTTTTTCAATTTGATTTGAGGAAAAAGCGAATGAAATCAAACAAAAATCTTTTCAAAAAATAAAATACATTTTTTTTCTTTTAAAGAAGTATCCCCTCTCTCCCCCCCTTTTTTCTTATATGACGCTAATTTAAAAAGAAATCTCTTATATATCGTATCATTTTCAAATTGTCCAAGCCCCCCATTTCTATCAACATATTAAATATGTTAGTTTTTATTTCGTAGTCATAGCATCAGTCATCAATTAGTTAGCATTGCATTTTAATGAGGGAAAATATATATAATTAACACACATGTAACCAATAATTCCTTATGGATGTGTCTGTTCGTGTTCATATCTGCTTCGCAGATTTAAGAGACAGAATTCTTAGTTTATGCTTGCTTTTCTTTTTTGTCTTCATATGAACAAATTCCTCAAGTTTATACCGATTATGATTTTAATGAGCCACAAAATATATTTAAAAATTGCTAACCCATCATGTTAAACCGTCTCACTTAGAGCAGTAAAAAATATTTTAAAAAAAAAATCAGATTTTATGGTTTGTTTGGTTTGATAGAGTAAATCCAACCAAGATAAATCATCTTTGCCTCTAATGTGAGCACTCCTTAACAAACGTTACAAAATATATTTAATTATCCTTTTCTACAACATACCAACAATTATGGTGCGAGATTACTTATATTAAAGATTTTTATATAAAAGATAAATAAAACTTACCCCCCATTTTACAAAGGACGCCCTAGACATTATTGTCAATATTCTATATCCCAAAAAATTTATGTCATTTTCTCAGGATTAAATTTAAGCCATAACCAGTTTACCTTAGAAAAGAAAAACTAATATAGCAAAGGAAAACATGATATAAAACATTGAAAAAATTCCCTCTGTAGGA
>JBBMOL010001389.1:0-40721 GCA_037954665.1 Laguncularia racemosa | reverse complement strand
TAATCAACTTTGAAAAATGTGATTTTTTTTTCCCTTTGGCCTTTGACAAGTGCTTCCATGACACTCTTCAACAGGACCCTTATAATCATAATGCAGTATTAATTTTATGACTGTTGTCATCTGGTCATTCTTTTCTCGATCTAGGATTGCAATAATATATGTCCAACTCTTTCACCCAAAAAAATAATATTTGTCCAACTATATCTGCAGATGCTGGTTACAACTGGGAAATATCACACATTACTTATCCATGATTCATCAGCATATTCTTGCGGATCTAGTTTGTTTGGTGTACTTGGTCATGGTGCTGAAACAACACAGTGTGTATCATTTACACGAATAAGCTTTCCATTTCAAGTACACGTATATCAAGTCTCAGCTTCCCATAACCATGCTGCATTTGTGATGCAATCTGGAGAGGTTTGTTACTAATTGTATTCTCTGCTTTGATTTGATAATCTATTAGACTGGTTCAAATGTTGAAAATTAGTTGCAATTTGTCTGGAATGAATATTTGCATCCATCACCCATATGTTTTTTTTCCAAGCACCTGTTTTGAAAAGATTACTTCCATTGCTAAAAAATTGCTAGTACCCACAAATTAATGGTTTCATTTGAATCCTGTCCTTTCCATGTTCGTTTCTTTACTTTATAACATGAAATTTTGCATAGGCCTGTAGGCTATTACATTGAGGTTCAAGTTTTTGTTGCAAATTGTGGTGCATCATTCCTCTGTTGTTTGCAATGAACTGAAATCTGTGAAAACACCTTACCTTGTTCTGCTTGGAGCCTCTGATTATATGTTATATGGTAGCATTTGAGTGAAAGGTTCTTGTTCGTTGATAGATCCTTTTCTCACATCAAGTACATGACTATGTTTGTTCCTCTCGATGGGTTGGAAACACTGCGAATTGGCTTTATATCTTTGTAAATGCAATGGGAATTTTCTTGATGTAGGTCTTCACTTGTGGTGACAATTCATCATATTGTTGTGGGCATGGAGAAACAGCACGCCCAATATTTAAACCTCGGCTTGTGGAAGCTTTGAGAGATGTCCCCTGTAAACAGGTTTTGTACATGTTACCGATCTTTTGCATTTTTTTTCCTGCGGTATTGCACATAAACGTTTCTTTCAGTAGTTTTTTATATGTTTATCAGATGTATATATGAGATTTTGAACACACAATGGCCATTTGCATGTGAAAAGTTTGTAAGCTCAGTTTGTGTGCAATCCTTCTTCCAAGACAACAAAAGGATGTGCTTTGTTGGGTTTGCTAGAACTGGTTTGCTACTAGTTCCTGCTGAAATCTCTTTGTTTCTTTTAAAACAACAAAAATTGGTGATAATCATAAATAGAGTGCATCCAAGACTTTAATTCTTGCATAGTTTGATGAGATGCATGCTCAACTGTATGGTGCTATAGCGGATGCATGCCAGTGGGTATAACAGTTATTTTCTGTTAAGAATTAACCTGTATTGCCTGTTTTAATTAGCTTTTCCTTGCCATATACAAAATCAAATGGTGAAAATTTTTTTCAGGTTGCTGCAGGTCTTAGTTTCACTGTCTTCCTCACGAGGGAAGGGCATGTATATACATGTGGGGGAAATGCTTCAGGCCAACTTGGTCATGGTGACACTCTGGAGAGGCCAACACCAAAGAGAGTAGAGCATTTTGCAGCTGTTGGCCCTGTAACTCAAATTGCTGCTGGTCCAAGTTATGTTTTAGCCGTAACAGCCAATGGTGGAATTTACTCTTTTGGTTCTGGTTCTAATTTCTGCCTTGGTCATGGAGAGCAGCACAATGAGTTTCAGCCACGCCAAATTCAAACATTTAGGAGACGGGGGATTCATGTGTTTCGAGTTTCTGCTGGCGATGAGCATGCAGTTGCACTGGATTCTAATGGACTTGTCAGTTGAATTCCTCTTTAAGGAACTTATTTCATGTCTTGTTCCAATCATCTGGAAAAAGAGAACTAACTTTGTGCTAATGTAATGTCAGGTATATACGTGGGGAAAAGGTTACTGTGGTGCATTAGGACATGGTGATGAGATTGATAAAACTACTCCTGGACTGGTAGTTAGTCTCAAGGATCATCTTGCTGTTCAGGTGGGGCAGCACATTTTCAGAAAAACCTACATTTATTTGGTGAAGGAATGCTTCATATTTTACTGTAACTGCTGAACTGACAATTGGAGTTTCATGTGTCTCTAAGTAACTGAGAGCTAAGATGTATTTTTGTTATGTAGACAGTTAAGATAGAATTGTGGTCGTTATGAGGTGTGTATGGTTGTTTTACTAGTTTGGCTTTGACATTTGCATATTGAACTTTCTCTAGGTTTAGTGTTAATGCTGTAGCTTGTGTCTTCTTTAGTTGGAGAAGTCCAGATTCTGAGCTTGGTTATTTTGCAGGTATGCGCAAGAAAGAGGAAGACCTTCGTGCTGATTGAACATGGCTATGTCTTTGGCTTTGGATGGATGGGTTTTGGAAGTTTGGGGTTTCCGGATAGGGGAGCATCTGATAAAGTCATGAGGCCAAGAATCCTTGACAGCTTGAGAGCACACCGTATTTCCCAAATCAGCACCGGTTTGTATCACACTGTTGTGTTAACCCGTGAAGGACAAATGTTTGGATTCGGGGATAATGAAAGGGCACAGCTTGGGCATGATATGCTGAGAGGATGCCTGCAACCAACTGAGATATTTCTTCAGCCAGCGGTGGATGATATGTGCATCAATTCAGAAGTGGCATGATTTCTGTAATTTCCACTTTTTGCTTTTTCAATCTAACATTCTATTTTTGTTTTTTAAGCTGGTTTGATCATATTATTTTCACCTGATGTAGAATAGCATGAAGTGTAATCTAAGACAGTAGGTCTGTATTTAAACATTAAGATTAATGTGTAACAAATAACTAGTGCTTTGTTTGTTATGTGTTGTCCAATTTTCAATCAAAACTTGAAGGATTCTACATTTTGTAATATTTCTTCATCGCAAACAATGTTCTAAAGCTTCGCAAACAATGTCCCTCGATGGCATTAAGAGCTCTCTTGTATCTTTCTTATACACAAAGGCCAATCGATGCCTATTGCTCTGTTTACGTTTAGGATTGACCCTCAAATTTTGCCACTGTTCTGCATTTTTTACGCTAAATGTTGAATGAGGTATCTATTCATTGTCCATTACAGATATTATGTTGTAACGGCAACCTACTGCTCCACGGATTAAAGGACATAAAATAGAAGCTAATCATGCGGAGTTTGATTTTCATTACAATGGAGGATATATGCAAGAAAATGTAGAATACTTGATTTGAAGATATGTGCAACCGGTATGAAAAGTTTTCGTTTCCAGCTTATCTGCTTATTGTTTATATCCTGTAAATTATATACCATCGTATATATTAATTAATCATTACATGTATTGAATTTGGGAATAAGAGGACAATATTCACATTTGGTTCAACTTTCACACAAGTTTTGATGGAATTCTCCCATGTGAAGCTTTTTTTTATCAAGATACATGAGGCCTGACAACGTTGAAAATTACCATTATCTTTGTATCAATAATGATCTAAAGATATCAGTCTCTTGATATGTTCACATTACAAGCACAAGCACAAGCACACGATTGGAATAAAGTACACCCCCCACAGCAAGTCTTCATCTTCTATGAACAATTGGACAATAACCCAAGAAAGTAGCTGTTATTTATGGACACGGGCCAGACACTTGGCCAGACTCAGTATGTTGCATCATTTGCAGAAACCTTGGCTTATGTGGATCTCAATATACATTAATTGATCCCACATTTGAAGGTTAGCACTTAGCGTGTGTTACATGTCCATAGATTTACCCTAGCAAAATGTTGTGTTTGGCGATTCTGTCCCAATAATATCGCTTCATATGGCGAGCCAATTGGCTTGCCTGAAATTAATGGAAATAAGACGAAAGGGTGAGAAATTTAGTGTTTGGTAACAGAATGGAGGGTAGCATGGATGGAAACGTTGCTCTCTGAAATGGGTGGAATTGTATAAAAACAAAAGTAAAATTGCACCACCCTAATTTAATCGAGTTGAGACATTATAGTGTTGAGCTTGAGATCAAGCTTGACACACAATTTTAATGCTTGAGCTTGATTGAAATTCATTTTAGATTGAGTTTATAATTTTGAACTCAAGCTTGATTTAATTAAACCTATTTTGATTTGATTGATTAAAAAAATATTATTAATTTAATTAAAATAAGAATGAAATCAAATTACTCCGAAGAGATAAGACTTTCTATATACCTCCACTTTAATATATATTCATCATATTCCTCCTTTTCACTAAGCAACAGCTAATTGTCATATATAACCAGGTACTCTTGGCTTCCCATTGCCTTTTGGGTACATTTGATGGTGGTAGTTATTGTTGTTATTGTTATTGTTATTTTATTTTATTTTTGGAACTAATGAAAAAACCAAATCAAGATAAATAATTATAAGTTAGTTATATAGTGTATATATGAAATTTTTTTAGAACAATTACGAAAATATGAGAATGCAAATTACAAACATACAGTTAACTATATACTATATACACAATTGTATGACACAATTAACATTATACATATAAATTACATGTAACAACGTATTATGTGCTACATTCCATATAGTTATTATGTTTCAATAGATTTAATGAATTATAAAGGGTAAATTACATCAGCTATTCATAAAAACTTCTGAAATCACACTGATATCCCCATTTCTTTAAATTGTTCCACTTGTTGCATTTTGTGCATGTAAAAACATTGCATACATAACTAAAAATAAATAAAAATGACATGGAAATGCCTCCAGAGACAGCCATTCGCTCCACCTCCACCTAAAGAAAAGCTAGATTTCTCTTGATATTCAATTCATGTACTTGTATATAAGCAAAGGCTAACTATATAGTATATACATGACCGTATAACATAATTAACATTATACAAATAAATTACATGCAACAACGTAATATGGAAGAAAATTATATATAGTAAGGAACTTAACAACTTGAGTTGGACTCCTCTCCAAAAGAATTGGATTAAGCTAAACACAGATGCCTTAGTCGTGCCAAATACTGGGCAAGCAACAATTGAAGGAGTTTTAACGAAGAGACTCACAAGGTAAAGGGATTTAACGTTTTACAAGGAAAGTGGGTAAAATCGATGTGTAGGGTGTATATGATTGGGATCATCTCTTTGCATACGTCTGGGTTTTTCAAAAGTTTGAAATACATATAGAATACAAATCCAAAATTAAAATATTCTCATGTTATTTTGGCATACAGAGAAAAGCTCTCCCTCCTCTCGAAGATGAAGATCGAAGCCGTTTCAACAGAAGTGAATAGTGTTGAACCTTAGTGGTTAAGTACGCCAATCAAATGATGAAGAACTGTTTTTTTTTCTCGTTACTACTCATAAGCGGGATGTGTATAATTTTGGCTTAAGGGGATGACAAACTCCTTGTGATGCAGGGAATTCTGTTGTGTATATCTCTAATGTTTACAGACCGTTTGTAATTTCTGAACATTGTTGTTTGAATATAAATATGATTGTTATCATATATATATATATATAAACCGTAATATGTACTTTATTTCATATAACTATTATTTAAATTTTATCAATGCACATAGCTATAATCAGTTCATCCATCAACAAAAGTAGAACTCATATCATCGCGCTGACTAAACATTTTCACCTATATTTGATTGCCTAAATTAGCCTTAATCATATATGATGATTTGATAGTTAACATTACTGTCATGTGAGTTTTAAAAATGAAGACACACGACAAAAAAATTGCACAGCCTAGCTCATGTTTAATTTTTCCAATAATCTACAATCTTTTAAAGAATTTTTTTTTATATGGATGCGATCGTATACTTGTACCTTTTAAAGTAATATATCTTCCACTCATATGGTTCACGATTCATGTTAAAAATTTCCAACCTCGGGTCAATATATAAGAGTGTAAGACCGATTTTCTTGCATAGCGTAGTCTTGTACGTGATCCACGGACAAAGATTTAAAACGAATATTGGACTGGGAGAAGATATTTAGCAATCCAGAGTCACATATGGAAAGAGGCATAACGCCCACATGAGTCCAAGACTCTAATTTTTTAACCAAATTGCCAGACACAACAGTCTTTGACATGATCTTGTACTACAGGCAACACAATCTAAAAAATGAGATAGCAAAAGTTTGAATGTCCAAGATGGATTGAGTGTCCCAATATGCATAATTAAACAAGGATTATTGCACACCCACAACTAGTAAGAAAGTGCATCCACTTCCAATTGACAAGGAAAAGCAACAAACATAAAACTTACAAGAAAAAACCTATCTCCACGTCAAAATGATTACAACAGACATAAAACTTACAAGAAAGAACCTATCTCCACGTCAGAATAATTAAAAAACTTACAAACTCAACTATCAAACTACTAATTTCTTCATATTTTATCTCTTCAATTTATACAGTTTACTATTTCTATATAGTTTCTAAAAATAGTATAGTTTACTTTAATATATATACTAAAAAAAGGTCTTGTTAATAAGTGATCTCGAAACACTAGTTAATAAGCTTAAAAAAAAAACATTTTTTTTCCTTTTTAAAGTTGATTATGCATTTTATTCAAAAGCAAATGTATGGAAAAAATGTAAATATTTCTTTTTTTTTTTTTCTCGTGAAGAAGAACAAGTGTTATTGCCCAAAAAAAAAAAAAGAAGAAGAAGAACAAGTGTTATAAGACACCCATTACATTTTCCTACTAAAAAAGGAAGAAACCCTAGTTCAAGCTCTCCAAATGATCCCTTAACACATCTAGCATGGAATAAAATGTGACAATCCCAACCAATCTACATTCATCATCTACAACCCACAAGTAATTTACACCATGCGCGATGGCTTGAATCATCACGGCCACCACGGAGCTCTTGGGATGACAAACTATTGCGTCGGATCTTCTCACCATCCTTGAAGAGTAGCTAGTAGAAGACCAAGACCTCCCAAGTTTTCTTGATTTTGCTAAAACCGTGCTCGGTGACATTAAACTACTTGACTCCTCATCGGATGATGAAGACACTTTGAACTCGTATAATGTCCCACCTAAATTCATATCTTTCAACCTTTGATTCACCGATTTGACAAGGTCCTCCGGAGGCCCTCCACAATCAATGTAGGCCATAAGCTCACCGCACGAAAGGGTCGTAACGGCAGCAGCAACACTCTCATCTTGGCAGGTGAGAGCCGCAGGGGACAGCTCACCAATTAGAATACCGTGATCGTCTACCACTGCAACTGATGTTTGCTCAATAAGAGAGCGAGATATCGCTTCAAGAGCTGAAATGGCAAGGGAATGGTATTCCACTGCTAAAATGTCAGTGCTGATAATGCCGCGTGTATCGATCGATAGGGTAGCGAATGTTGAAAGTATGCAGATTGAATCGATTAGGAACCTGATTATGTGTTCTAGAGTTAGCCAGCAAAATTCTTGGCCATTGTGAATGGTATGACTTGACAGTTTAGGGTAGTACTTTCGTCCAGGTTTTGTATGGAATTTGTTCTGTATTGGCACAACTAGGTTTTGTGCTCCTTCCAGGATCAGATCAATTGCTTCTAACAAGCTGAAATTGCAAATGAAATACACTCGTTAACAAATGATACTAAACATAACGTGCATAGTGTCAAAGTTGAATTGTATCAAGTGGGCTTCGCTATCGGTAAAAAAAGGGGATAACTTCAAGATTGTCCTTAAATTTACAAGGATTCTTCAATTTATTGAGTACGGTTTGGACCCAATATCAACATCGTTCTAGGTCTGGTTAGCAAAAAGTACGGAATTTAGATGGCAATTTTGATAAAAGTAAAATTCAAGTAGCAAAATAAATAATACCTCTATAATTTTAGAGCTTCGTGTAATAGGAATTTACTGATTACTTTCATCTATTTGCGACTTGCCTTCCATATGATTCATGAACTCAATTTTATAGTCTAGAGTCAGTAGTCTTTGAAGAATTGAAGCTCAATAAAATTGCTGTTGGGTAAATAAATGCAACTCCATCTAATATGTAACATGATAAAAGGTACAAATCATCAAGCGCGATTCTACTTTTAACGTGAAATAATCATTTCAGCTATAGATACCACTTTACCTGGAATTAGGTTCCACGTGCACAGCGAGACCAGGATTCTTACACAGAATGTCGGAGACAGGTGCTTTCAACGCATCACTGGGGCAACACACCTTTTTGTCCTTACAAACATGTATAATCACGTCCACCATGCAGACTTTTCCCACACACCTACACTCATTCTCCTCCGCCGTGGAGTGGTGGTGGTGCTGGCAACTCCAAACGCTCAGACACTTCTCCTCGGAGATTTTCAGAGCCGATAAGGCCTCACCGACCGTAGCCGTAGCCGGAAGTGACCTCAGCGCCGGCTTCCCTAGACAAAGGTCGGAGATGGTATGTGATAATAAATAGTTAACTGCCATGCAAAGACCTTAAAACTTGTATGTAGTTTTCCTTAAATAAAAAGTTGGACCAAATGTCTCAAATTACTAAAATTTTGTTGCATAAGAAGGAGTTCAAGAATAGAAAGACATTATTCAGTTCCTTAGAGGGGGAGGATGTGTGTGCAATGCTGTTTAGGGGGGTTATGTTATTATTTATAGAGATATATGTTATATTGTAGGATGATACTTGGAGTTAGGCCGATCTTTGTAAGGAGATCAGAAACAGGTAGGAAATAATGCTAGATATGATTCCATTAAAAGTGTGAGTTAAGCATCTTTTTAAACATAAAAAATCGGTCCGGTTTGGTTCAACTTATGTTTGAACCTATCAATCTCGAAGTCTAGAACCTATCCATTGGCCTATTACGAGTTTAAGTTGGTATATAAACATTTTTGAAACAGCTTCATAAAAAATTAGAATTATATATAATGAAAATGGATGCTTTTAATTTACTTTTTTTTTATAATTTTAATTCATTAATTTAAGATTTCGTTGTGTGCATCATCAATGGTTAAGATTAAAATAAAGTAAATAATATAATGATGATGTAATATGATATTTTAAAAATTTAAATAATCTTAATTATTAATTTATAAATTGAAAAAAAAATTACGAAAAAAATTTGGGAAATCAAATCCACGTATAATTCAATATTTTTCCGGTTCTCTGTCCAGCTTGTCCATAAAGGACCGAAATTCCTTTGTAATAGAAATACCAAAAGAATGTGGGTTCCATACCGTACCTTTTGTCTTTTGAAGTGGGTTCAATTATTAAATGAATCGAATAGTAACAGTGAACAAAGAATGAAATAGGAGACCAATTATTTGCGTGAAAGTTCCTTTAATAAAGAAGAAAAATACGGAAAACAGGAAAATAATCATCATCAATAACTATTACAACTATAGATAGCCAAAAGAAAAAATCTATATATTACTAGAACGATGATTTCTTGTCTTTGTTCATAATAAATTAGGATCTTTCAGTTTCGAAAAAATGGAGGATTTCAATTTGGTTAATTAGCAAAACCAAACAGGGAAATACTGTTTCTTCTATTTTCTTTCTTATGCTTTGAATGGAAGAAATAATAAGATATAACTGGATGAATCTAACAAAATGATATTTACCTGAAAAAATGTTTTTATATATATATATTGTTTTGGAATACGTTTTAAGAAAACTTTTAAAACTCTATGAAGTTTTGATTAGATACTAAGAAAATATATTGATATTCAATAGGCGGCCTAGTTTAAAAAAAAAAAAAAAGTTTAACCCTAAATTATATCAATATTACCTATAAAATTTAAAGCACTGTAACCCTGGCACCTCATTCATCTGTCGTCTTGTAACATCCCCATGAGCCATGACCATTGGCAACATTTGTGTATACTGTTTCCAGCCAAACCATGTGCGAACTGTTTGATTATGATTTCGGTTAATTCATCTTTCTATGTTATAAACTTTGTATTTCTTGTGAATGGGAGCCAGTTGATTTTTTTTTTTCTGGCAAGATTTCTCTTGAATCGAATTATTGCCTACTAGACCAATGGACAAGCATCATTGCAGAAGATGGATGGTTAATGATGTGAAATTATGCAGATGTATGTACTTTTTCATTTTTTTCATTATTTATTTTACTTCCTTTTATAAGGTAGAACAGCAAGAGTTTCAGGCGCGTTTCAAAGTTTTGGGTTAGATTGCAGGTTACTTTGATACATATTGAGTATTTTTGGAACCGTTATCCACCTACTTGCATCCTTTGAAAGATTTAGGAAGGAAGTAAAAGTGGAACTTATAAGACATTGATTATCCTTTGTTTGGACAGAATACAAAAGTAAAATACGACGGATTAGGGATTTTAAAGGAAAACATGTAGCTGAAGTTCACATTTTTCATTATCTCCAACTTGGTGTAAAAAAGATCCATCCGCTATATATTGTTGAAATGTTGGAAGTATAGTCCTATTTTTAAGGAACCACAAACCACAACTTCCACTGACTAGAATTCCCATATTCCCACTATCCACTTAATCCTAATCAACCATATTATCCACTAACCCATTAGCATGATTTTAGGAAACTTTGATGGAAAGTTTATCTATAAATAGCTATTGGATTTAAAGTCCCAGAGCATGAAAAATTCTACAAAAAACACATTACCATTTTGTGAGTTTTTGAATGCTCTGAAGATCTTGGAGGTTCCGGGACTTGACGGTTTTGTTTCTCTCCGTATTAAGCAATGGCAAGAGGTTAGTGATTTCCCTATTTCCGCTGCATTTTCTATGTTTGTATTTAGTTGCGGCTAACATTTGGTATCAGAGCCGTAATTAAACCTCTGCCTTGCGATTTCGGAAAAATTAATTTTTCTCCTTTTTCAATTCAATTTTAATTTAAATTGGTTTTGATAAATTTTTATCAAATTTATGATACATTTATTTTTATCAATTTTTCTGGAGAAAATTAATTTAATTAGAGTTTTATGGTGCAAATTAATTTTTATTAATTTTGTACTTAATTTTACTCAATTTTCAAGTATAATAATTGAGTAATAATGTTGGATTTTATTTGTCAACATCAAGTATTATCTTTTTTTTTAAATAAAAATTTATGACATGTTAAATTAGAAATAAAGTAAATTATTTAGTATTTTTCTTAAATAATTTTTCCTTGAAATTTAACATGTCAAATTTATTTAACATTTTCACTTACGGTTTTGTGAAAAACTTTTGTGGAATTTTATTTTGTATTAAATTCCGTATTTATTTTAAATAATTTGTGTATATATAAATTTATTGTTTATATACACTAGCTTGTTAATTATTTAAAATATCGTTAATGAAATTGCATTAGGATTTTGCAATTTTAGTATTTGTTCAAGGTGCTTAAATTGGTATGTGATTGTATGTATGTTTCGGATTTATTATGCATGCAATATATTGTTCATGTTAAGTACATTTAGAGTTATTGCATGATGTTTAGCAATAGCGGTTATTGTTGTCTTGTGATTAAATAATTCTAATAAATTTTGGCGTAGCCACAGCAGCCTTATTTAGATTGGATTATTTATTAGAAATCACATTTAGTATTATAGACATTAAATAACTTCATAAAACATTAAGTTAAAAGTCTAAATTGAGTCAGATTAATTTTGTCTAAGGAGACATTATCGTGGGACAAATGTGACCCCTCCACCGTCTTTCTTGGGAATTCGTTCGAATTCTGTCTAAGGAGGCTGGATTTTAAGTGGGACCTTTTGTTTAACCTACGTGTCTTTCCTGGAAATTTATCTGATCTCAAGTGATAAAAATAATTTTGTTTGACTGAGGTTTAGCCAAAGCAGCCTCTATTGAACGAAGTTATTTATACGGTATCACATAAGAAATGTTTAGACTTTACATTTATTTTGTTTGATGATCCATAAAACATTGAGGTATAGCCACAACAGCCTTATTAAGGACGGATCTCATAAAGTGATTATGAAGTAAAAGAAATATAATGTCTATTATAAGGAATGAATCTTATTGAATTAAAAATTTAGCCCACAGGCAATTTTGATGTCGCTAGATTCATTATTGCATGATTTGCATTGGTAAATTATGATTTATGTTATAGTCTCAAATTAAGTATTAAGCATGTTTGTGTTTGCAGCTATGCAACCTTTGACTGATACTAAAGTAGAAATCCCTATTTTAACAAGTGAAAACTTTAAGACTTGGAGAGATAATGTACTTCTTCATTTGGGGTGTTTGGACATTGACTATGCCACTATTAAGGATGAACCACTTCTGAGTGAAGAAAGCACTTAAGCTGAGTTTGATCTTCATGAGAAATGGGAACCATCTAACCGACTTAGTATCATGTTCATTAAGAGCAAACTCACTGCGGATGTCCGTGGCTCAGTGGATCAATATAAAAATGTCAAAGAGCTGCTAGATGCCCTTGAAAGGCAATTTAAGACTTCTAAGAAGTCTCTAGCTAGCACCCTGATTATGAAGTTCACATCTGCTAAGTTGACTTCTGTGAAAGGCGTTAGAGAACACATCAACAAAATGCGTGATTTAGCAAATCGCTTGAAAGCTCTAGAGATTGAGATGTCGGATGCTTTCCTAGTGCATTTTATTCTGACGACCTTTCCGTCACATTATGGACCTTTTAAGATCTCTTACAACACACATAAGGACAAATGGACAATAGATGATCTATTGACCATGTGTGAAGAAGAGGAAGCTCGATTAACTCTGGAGATGGGAGAAAATGCAATGATGGTTACTCAAGGAAAGAAAACCGGCAAAGTCAAAGGAAAAGGGAAGGGTAAAATCAAACCCAATGCTGACATCAAGAAAGAGTCCAAGTGTTTTTTCTGTAAAAAGAAGGGACACATAAAGAAAGACTGTGTCAAGCATAAAAATTGGCTTGAAAAGAAAGGTAACTTAGTCTCATATGTTTGTTTTGAGTCTAATATGGTTGATGTGAATTGTAACACATGGTGGATTGATTCTAGATCTACGATCCGTATTTCCAATTCCATGCAGGGTTTACAAAACCTGCGGAAACCAGTGGGAGCTGAGCGATTTATCTATTCTGGAAACAAGATAGAATCGCATGTGGAAGCTATTGGGACATGCATATTAGTACTTAAGAGTGGCTTTAATTTAATTCTTGAAAAGACCTTTTATGTTCCTAGTTTTTCTAGGAATTTGATTTCAGTTTCAAAACTTATACCTTCGGAATTTACTTTTAACTTTTCAAACAATGGTTTTGATTTATTTTATAAATCCAATCATATTGGTGATGGTTCTTCATTGGATGGTCTTTATTTATTAAATTTACATAATAATGCTACTTATGATGTTATGCATGTACAAGCTGGTACTAAACGATGTGTTATGAATGAGGATTCTTTTACCTTATGGCACTGTAGACTAGGTCATATCTCTATAAAGAGAGTTAAAAGATTGGTGAATGGTGGTATACTTAGTCATTTAGATTTCACTGATTTTGATACTTGTATAGACTGCACAAAGGGAAAGCAGACTAACAAGTCAAAGAAAGGTGCCAAAAGGAGTTCGGCCATATTAGAAATTATCCATTCTGATATCTGTTGTCCAGATATGGATAATCAAGGTCGGAAATACTTTATCACATTTATAGACGATTACTCACGATACATGTATCCCTACATGCTTCATCATAAAAGTGAAACGTTGGAAGCCTTTAAGGTTTTCAAAGTTGAAGTAGAGAGACAATGCGGTAAGTAAATCAAGATTGTGAGAACCGATAGAGGTGGTGAGTATTATGGTAGATACACTGAAGATGGACAAGCATCAGATCCTTTTGCTAAGTTTCTTCAAGATAACGGTATAGTTGCCCAATACACCATGCCAGGTTCACTTGATCAGAATGGTGTTGTGGAAAGAAGAAACCGAACATTAATGGAAATGGTGCGAAGTATGTTTAGTAGCTCTAAACTGCCTAAATCCTTATGGATTGAAGCATTAAAGACGGCTGCGTATATATTAAACAGAGTTCCAACCAAGGCTGTTTCTAAAACACCATTTGAGTTGTTCAAAGGTTGGAAACCGAGTTTGCGTCATCTGCGTGTATGGGGATGCCCGTCTGAAGTTAGAGTTTACAACCTACAAGAAAAGAAACTGGATCCTCGGACTATAAGTGGGTATTTCATTGGATATGCCGAAAAGTCCAAAGGATACATATTTTATTCTCCATCTCACACTACTAGGATTGTGGAATCAAGAAATGCAAAATTTCTTGAATATGACTCAATAAGTGGGAGTGATCTATCTCAAGACATAGTTCATGAGCAAGATCTACCTTCCACATTAGGTGAGAGATTGGTTGTTGTTCACAACACTCCTCGAGTTCAAATAGGTGTTGAACAACCAATCAATGAAAATCCACAAATTGCTGAGGAAATCATAGTAGATCAAAATCAAGAAATGATTGAGCAACATGATCCACAAGAAAATGTTGTCTCAATTTTAAGGAGATCTACTAGAGAAAGGAGATCAGCAATCCCTAGTGATTATATTGTGTATTTACAAGAATCTGAGTACAATATTGGAGCTGAAAATGATCCCGAGTCTTTCAAGGAAGCTATGAATTGTGATGAGTCAAATTTATGGTATAATGCTATGTTAGATGAGATGAATTCTATGAAGAGTAATGAAGTCTGGGATCTTGTCCCGTTTCCCAATGGTGTAAAAGCCATAGGTAATAAATGGGTCTTTAAAACTAAAAGAGACTCATTAGGCAACATTGAAAGATATAAGGCTAGACTTGTTGCTAAAGGGTTCACTCAGCGTGAAGGAATTGATTACATAGAGACCTTCAGTCCTGTATCCAGGAAAGACTCCTTACGCATAATATTAGCATTAGTAGCTCAATTTGATCTTGAGTTACAACAAATGGATGTGAAAACAACTTTCCTAAATGGTAATCTAGAGGAAGAGGTTTATATGAAACAACCTGAAGGATTTTCCTCTAGTGATGGTGATCACTTGGTTTGCAAGCTAAAGAAATCCATTTATGGATTAAAACAAGCTTCCCATCAATGGTATTTAAAATTTCATGATGTTATCGCTTCATTTGGTTTCGTTGAGAATATCATGGATCAATGTATATACCAAAAGGTTAGTGGGAGTAAGATTTGTTTTCTTATCCTATATGTGGATGATATCCTACTTGCATTAAATGATAAGGGTATGCTACATGAGGTGAAACAATTTCTTTCTAAAAATTTTGATATGAGGGATATGGGTGATGCATCTCATGTCATTGGGATTAAGATTCATCGAGATACACATAGAGGAATCTTAGGTCTATCTCAAGAAACATATATTAACAAAATTTTAGAAACATTTCGGATGAAAAATTGTTCACCTAGCGTTGCTCCTATCATGAAGGGTGATAAGCTCCATTTGGACCAATGCCCTAAAAACGAGTTTGAAAGAGAGAAAATGAAGAACATTCCTTATGCTTCAGCTGTTGGAAGCTTAATGTATGCTCAGGTTTGTACTAGACCTGACATTGCATTTGCTGTTGGAATGTTAGGAAGATATCAGTCAAATCCGGGACTTGACCACTGGAAAGCTACAAAGAAAGTCTTGAGATATCTTCAAGGGACAAAAGATTACATGCTTATGTACAAACGGTCAGATGATTTGGAAGTAATTGGCTACTCTGATTCAGACTTCGCCGGATGCGTTGATTCTCGAAAATCAACATCAGGTTACATTTTCATGTTAGCCGGTGGAGCCATTTCATGGAGAAGTGCCAAGCAGACTTTAATTGCTACTTCTACTATGGAAGCTGAGTTCGTTTCGTGTTTTGAGGCTACCTCACAAGGTGTATGGTTGAAGAGTTTCATCGAAGGTCTTAGACTTGTGGATTCTATATCTAAGCCGCTGAGGATGTATTGTGACAATTCAGCTGCAGTCTTTATGGCTAAAAATAATAAGAGTGGAAGTCGAAGCAAACATATCGACATAAAGTATTTGGCCATAAGGGAACGTGTTAAAGATAACAAAGTGGTCATTCAGTATATTAACACAGAGCTGATGTTAGCCAATCCTTTGACTAAAGGCATGCCACCACAAAGATTTAAGGATCATGTTGTCAGTATGGGACTTGGTTCCATTATGTGTTAGTGAAACTCTATAGAGTAGATATTTCTCATATTTGTTGTGCACATTTTTGTTTATTTGGAGAAATATCAATAAAGTTTGGACCTAGAATAAATGTTGGGTTTATTCATTAAGCTGTTGGGAAAAAGGTTTGAAAACTTGATACATTGTAATACATGGAAGATACTACTTGAGTAATAAAGGAAAAATATCGCCATGATTCATGTATTGTGTTTTCTTAAAGTCTAAGGATTTGTGGTATTAAAGTAAAATATACGGACCGAGTGGGAGAATGTTGGAATGTTGGAAGTATGGTCCTATTTTTAAGGAACCACAAACCACAACTTCCACTAACTAGAATTCCCATGTTCCCACTATCCACTTAATCCTAATCAACCATATTATCCACTAACCCATTAGCATGATTTTAGGAAACTTTGATGGAAAGTTTCTCTATAAATAGCTATTGGATTCAAGGTCCCAGAGCATGAAAAATTCTACAAAAAACACATTACCATCTTGTGAGTTTTTTAATGCTCTGAAGATCTTGGAGGTTCCGGGACTTGATGGTTTTGTTCCTCTCCGTATTAAGCAATGGCAAGAGGTTAGTGATTTCCCTATTTCTGCTGCATTTTCTGTGTTTGTATTTAGTTGCGGCTAACATATATATCATATATTATGTATGTGTATATGCGACATATAAATATTAATAAAATTTTAATACTTATGATAGTTAAATTGATAGTTTTCAAAATAATTATCACTTGTATTTTACACAATTTATATATATATATATATATATCAAAATTTTATTGATATTTATACACCACATGTACACAATATGTAGTATATATCAATTTTTGAGTTTTTTCTCAACTTGAAGGGGATTAGTGAGAAAAATATATATAACTATACTTTTAACTCCTAACAAATTTCAACAATAGATAGTAAAAAGACTTATTAATGAAAAACTATTTTGAATATATATTCATTTCCCTTTTTCTTTCATCTCTTATTCAAATATTGAAAAAGCTTATATATTCTAATCACTTTTTTTTCCCTATAATTCTTTCTACCCACTTTCTTTTCTTCCTAGTTCCGTATTTGATCCGAATAAAGTAGAACTAATGTGTCATGAATTTCGGCCCCAAAAAAAAAAAAAACTAATGTATCATTAATAAAACTTAATTATCTCCAAAATGGTCAAATTCAAGTCCATTTTTGAGTTTATAGTGCAATAGTGGGAAAACAAGTTCTCTTAATCGCCGTGGGTTTCAACATCTTGCGTTTTCTAATTTTATATTGACGCCACGATTGGAGCATTGGGGGGGAATATGCCGTGTAATGTGTGGCTATTCTTGTGCTTACTTTCAAAATCCGGTAGAAAATGAAAGCACTCACATTTTGGATATATTTGTTTTCGGAATCGCATTTTTTAGGATTTTCTCTTCAACATTTGTTATTATTAAAATTTTAAGATTATCAAGTGTCACATAGACTACTAACAGCCTTCAGTAGCAAGTGATAATATGATATAAGGACGATAATTGATGGTAAATCATCACGAAATATTCGGATGAAAAAATACAAAAATTAAAGTTATGTTTTATATTTATATTTAAAAAAACTATTATTCTTATTTTTATGTACTAAATTTATTAATACTTATATATCATTCATCCACCATATGATATGTTAATATTATTAAAGTTTTTCTCAAGTAGGAGATACTTTTGACTACAAGCCTGAAATTTTAGATTTAGAAAGCAATGTATGTTTAAAAGCAT
Organism: Laguncularia racemosa; assembly: GCA_037954665.1. NCBI lineage: Eukaryota > Viridiplantae > Streptophyta > Magnoliopsida > Myrtales > Combretaceae > Laguncularia > Laguncularia racemosa. Next base: position 22,748 of record JBBMOL010001389.1, on the reverse strand, counting down.
GGAAATAAGACTCAAAGCATTGAATTAATGGCCCAACAAAACCTATGTAAGAAAACATGTGCCTTTTTAACATCTTCGCAATCCAATATGAGCAAGATTCTTAATAACAAGTCCTCAAAGCTTAGGATAGGTTTTGAGTAGATTCAACAAACAACAAAATAAAGGTAAATTGCAAATCCATACGTGCCTAACATTTCATTTTCGAAATTAGCCAGTATACCCTAAAACCTTTTACAAAAGTACTTTTAGATCCTAAGTAAAAAGAAAAAAAATTAAAATGACAAAGAATATATAAGAGTAAAAAAAAAAAAAAAACTCTTTTTTAAATCTTTATGATCTAGAATAAGAAGTTAAATACATATAACATAAACATAAAAAATATATTTACAACTTATCCAAAATTAATAAAGTAGGATTTTACGAATTACCATCGACATTTCACATCTTAGCTCATGATGTGATCATATTTGATGAGATTGGCATATGAAGATCATAGTACCTACATCATAAAATATGTATACGGTGGTGAGCTGATGTCGACAAAATAAATTGATACACAGGATGCCTTACCAATGGAAAATGGTTTGGTTCATCTTTCCCATCCCATTGTTTCAGGCAATTAAGTACACACTTGTGTTTATTCCATGGATCACAAGACTAGGCTTCAATTTTAAGAAAACTGCGTTTAAATCCTTCTATGGCATCATTATTACCGCTATATATGGTTTTTTTTTTTCTCATTTTTCTTTTAGGGATGTTTTTGTTATGCCGTTTACCTTTAACATATCAACATATTTATGATTATTAAACCTATCAAGTCTTAATATTTAGAGAGTTGGGTATCATATATTATGTGTATATTGTGAATTTAAATTTTTATATCTAACTCAGACATGATTATTAAAACTCAATATGGAATCTCACAATTTTCAAAATACCACAAAATCTATAACATATCAAGTCTCTAAATATCATATAATATTGAGTGTGTCTTGAATGTACATAAGACTTGAAATTGGAGCAATAGGTAAAGATATAACAAATGATGAAAAGTGCAATGATAGTCGACTATTAAGGTGATAGAGGACTACCAAGGTGACATGGTCAACCATTTTAGGGGACTAGGCTAAGTATGTATGACTTTGGTAGTCTCTCATTTCATCTTTTATGGCCCCTTTGTATCAAGTATTAGAGTTTAGGTTTTTGTAATCTATACATGATATCTTAGTACTAGTAAGTTATGGGAGCAGTTTAGGACTCGATTATAGCTACTTCGGTATTAATCTTATGTGAGCCATTATAATATTGTTGTTATATTGGTAAATATATTCCATTTGTTGCTTGGTTTTTCACCCTTATATTTTTTTAACATTTCCATGTTAAATTTGTATGCCAAATTATATTTCCCTACTTCATTAGTTTCTCATTTGTCTCTAACTTAAATTTCATATCCTAGTCTTAATAAATTAGTATCAAAGCTTAGTATTGAGTCTTTAGAGATTGGAGATTTTTGAGTTTATAATCTATATACTAAAGTGATGTCCACTAAATAAGACATTGAAAGGTTTGATAGATGTATAGTATCTAGGTTTGGCAAGTGAAAGTATGAAGGATCCTAATAAGCTAAGCTTACATGAAGAAGGCACTAAGTTAGCATACAACATTTATAAAGGATGGGGAATAGGAAAACCACATGAGAAGGTCCTTACAGTTATCTAACCAAGGCTAAAGTGTATTGTTAGAGATACAAGTGGAGAAGACAATAATGAATATATCAAGAAATTGGGATAGCTATACACGACTAAGTCTCTTACAAATATATTGGTATTAGATTAGGGATTGCATTCGCTCTGGATGAGTGTAGGATCATTAGCGAGCAAGTATATCTTGGGTATTAGACCATGCAATGTGACTACTATGCCCTTTTATCACCTTCATTTTCATAGGTTTTTGGGACTATGATCCATGGTAAAGAGTTTGTTGATGAATGAGGTAAAAAGCAAGCAAGAATCAATGAGACCATAGTATAAAATCCATAGATAGTGAGGTTATAGTGAGTTAATGTGCACGGCTTCACTAATATGTGAAGTACGTGTTAAACTTGTCATGTAATGTGTTATCTCTTGGCTTAATAGATTGTATTGATTATTATTATATAATGATATCTGGTTTCATGGTGATGTCTCTTAGAGGTCTAATGGTGATTGGAGGAAGTTTGTCCCATAACTTGATACTATTATAGTAGTGCATTAGGTAACCTAGAGACTAGTAATGCAAGATTGAATTAGAGGACCTACGAGTAAGCGAAACTCAACTATACATGCATGTGTTGAGTTCTAAAAAAGTCAAGTTAAAGTGGGATTTGTTAAGCATGTCTTGATTTTATGAGAGACTTGGGATTGGGCAAATAGGAAAATATTTGACAATGCCAAATTTAGATTGTGGAAGTAGAATAATACTCAACTATTAAAGTGTTATAGTTGACAAATGTTGGTCTTTGTCAACTAGGCTTGTATATGTGGCTTATTTCCTATATGGAGTTTAAGGGTTTGAGATTTTGTCATAGTTGATTATTTTGGATCTTAATCAAACAAGTTTGGAGTTAATTTTCTATATTAAGTTTTAGGATTTGAGCTTTTGAAATCTCTCTCTCTATATATATATGTGTACATATGTGCATGTGTGCACGTATGTGTACATATATATGTATATGACCTATTTTGTATATTGAGATATAAATATCCTAAAAAAACTCAATTGTGGATCCTTGCTTAGAGTAATTATAGGAATCATGTATCTTTCTTACACTAGTAGATCTATTTACAATCTTACATATAATTTCTTCCTTTGTTATTTTCAATTTTTATATATTAAATTCATGTTATTCTCTCTTTCCTATTTCTTTTTATCTTATGCCTATACATTCTATCGTTTATGAAAATAAAGTTGGATGAGATATTTAATAATATATGTTATTACTATATCTAGGTAGCCTCCATTAACTTGAAATGTTCTAATAATGTTATCAAGATTTAATAATCAAGTATACCTAACTTATAATCTTCCATCTAAAAATGAAATGTATAAAAGCATGATAACAAACCATATCCCATGTCTTCATTTCTTAGCGACCTTGCCACCACTCCATGTTCTTCACTTCCAAATTATGCAAAACATTTTTCCCCCTTGAACCAATGAGAGAGTTCTAGCACATCTTTCGATGTTACTGCCAAGTCTTGACCTATTGAAAGTGGGGATTGCAATTTAATCTATACTCATAGAATTCACCTTCTTCTGCAATGTATGGGGTGGTGTGCCATGTGCGGCGGTGTCTTTAAATTAATGGAATGGGAATCAAGATTTTTTCCAAAGGGGTAGGGATGGCCATATAAAGTTAAACTCAAGCCCACGGCACGAACTATTATTGCACTAATAATAATAATAATAATAATAATATTATTATTATTATTATTGTTATTATTATTTTCGTTATTGATGTTCTTGTTATTATTATTGTTGTTATTATTATTATTATTTAATTTGAATTTTTAAATTTAAGCAAAACTTTTCAAATTTACAAAATTAATATGATGAATTTCTCTATTGTTTACTGTAAACACTCCATTTTTGCCCTGGGAATGAATAATAATTGATAATAATCAATTTTTAATTTTTTCCAATTTTTTTCAATTTTTCTCTAATTTAGCTTAAATAATAAAAATATTCAAAAAAATAAAAATAAATAGGAAAACACATCAATTTTGAAAAATGATTTCAGAAATGACAATAATAAATAATAAATAATTTTTACAAATTTTTGAAATTTCAAAAAAATAAAAAAAAAATAAAAAAATCGCATTGCATATTTACAATTTGTGAAATTAGAAAAATCAGGAAAGTGGGCTAGCCCAGTTGGTCCGGACCACGGGCTAAGGCGCGTGCAGGGGGGCTCGATCGCAGGTTCGAATCGTGGGGAAGCAGTTTCCGCGTTTCGCATTTTTCTTACTTATCTAAGACACGTGGCAACATCCGATTGGCTGGAGGAAACACATGCGCCGAGCGCGTGATCGTCTTCTACATTGGGCCCGAGATCGTCAGCGGAAGAAAAAATTCGCATTTTGGCCGTTTCGATTCGATTTTTTGCACAAATCCAACAGATCTTCAATAGAAATAAGATAAACATGATCCAATTGAAATCAAATCGCAACAAATCGATGGATTTACACAAATCGGAGTTAGTTTTTTTAACCGAAAATCCGATTAGCTTCAATCGGAGGAAATCCGAGCTTATCCAGCTCGATTTCAAGCGCCTATAAATAGAGGAGGAGTGGGGGAAGCCAAAACACGGATCAGAATTGAGAGAAAGTGAGAAAAGAGAGCAAATCGGAGAGCACAGGAGGAGAACCAAAATCGCGATCACCGACTGGAGTTGAACCACCACCAGGAGACGATCTAGGAGCAAACCACCGCCACCATTGGATTCAGCACCCTCAAGAAGCTAGGATTCGACACCTCACCCGTTGCAAAAGACCTCCGGAACGCCGTGAACGAGCCCTTTCCGCCACCGTGTCCGACCGACCCGACCCGCGCACCGACTCGGATCCAAGTAAGTCGAATTTTTCGGATTATTTATTTATTTTTTTGAATTTTTTTATTTTACTTGTAATTATTTGATTTATTATTTATTATTTATTTGTTGGTTATTTATTTAGTTATTTATTTATGCTTTATGTTTTATTTCCATAAGTAGGAAAATGTAGAAATTAGGTTTTTTTAGGATTTAATAATGTAGAAAAAAAAAGTAAAAAGAAAAATAAATGATAATAAAAATGTGGAAAAACAATAAAAATATTAGGGAAATAATAATAAAACTTTAGATTTCAAAATAGGAGAAATAATAGTTTAGCATAAAATTCTTAACAAAAATTATGCAAAATTTAATAAAAATCATAAAAAAAATAATAAAAATCATAAAAAACTACAAAAATCATGAAAACTCATAAAAATTATAAAAAAAATGTAGAAGAATAAGGAAAAATCGAAAAGAAATAAAAATCATTAAAAAATTACAAAACATAAAAAAATAATAAAAAATTCAAAAGAATCATAAAAATGAGTTTTAGCACTTAGAAAAATCATTTTCCTCAAATAAATCCAAAATTGATGTTTTCCCCTAAAAATCATTTTCAAAAATCAGATTAAAGCTTAGGCTTAGATATTTTTAGAAAAAAATCCCAAAAATGGTAAAAACATAAATTGAAAGAGATTTCAAAACTAAAATTCACAAACACATTTAAGGTTTTCAGAAAAGCGAACTACGACTTGTTTGATCCTGGATAGCAGGTACGTAGGCACCCATTCGGGCCAACCCATAAAATGAAATAAAAAATTATTTTCTTGAATTAATTAAAAAAACATAATAAAAAGTAACAGAATCACAATAAAACACATTTCTAAATAGGAAAAATTTTAGGAGATTAGGTGGTAACCGTAAGGTTTTAATAGGTTAGCCTCCGGACTTAGAAACTCTGGTTTTCCCTTTTCCTCTTTTCAAAAACGAGAAGAGGAAATAACGGCAACTAGTGGTCCAAATTAAGACTAACCCTCTCCTTTAGTCTTAATTCAATATTTCCCAACAACAGTTGGGTGGCGACTCCAAAAATCAAATGAAATTCCTAACTCAAGTCGATGATCTACATTAGATGAGCATAGGGTCTAGTCTAGATCGGATTAGGAATGGGAATGCAAAAAAATTAGACTCGACAGGATGGCGACTCCGTTGGGGACCCATGCCAGTAGGCTAGCCACCTGAATCTCTTCGAATTGTTCTCTTTAAGAAATGTGTTTCAATCATTATTCTGTTACTAACGTTTCAGGGATTAGTTAGATTTTCAGTTTTTGTGGGGGTTTACATGCATAATGTTTGTGTGAATAGATGCAGTCGAACCCGGACCGTCCTAGAAACCTAAGACGGGGAGCCATTGTGTAGGTTTCGGGCGAAGTGAGTTGATTCACCGTTCGGGACCGATTAGGCTACCCCACCCAATGCTTCGATATGGCCTGAGATCCATTTCTCCGAGAATGCGGGAGGCCATAGAGCTCGAGAACCAGTTAGAACCAACCTGCTTGCATACATAACATCATAAGGTTGACAATTGATGACAATGTAATGGTTTGTTGTTTTATTTTGGAGTTCAAAGCTATTTCCCTGTAATGTTTTCATAGTTCTGTTTGTAATTAGGCAATTTCTTATTGTAATAGATGGCTAGCACCGCAGTCGACCGCCTCCTCCACAAAGAAATTTGGGTATACAAACCTTTGGACCCAAAGTTGGTGTTGGACCATTGGTTTACCTTGTACAACCCAAAGGAGCAGGCCTTCATCCAGTAAAAGATCGGCTCCATACTCTCACTGACAAAGATAGAGGTAAATTTGCCTTTAGTCCGGGCCATGCTCCAATTATGGGAAATCGAGCCCGCTGCTTTCTTTATCGGGCCGCATGAGATCACCCCTACCCTAGAGGAGTACACCCAGTTGCTACAGGCTCCAACACTGACTGATCAAATCTACGCACCAGACCTTGAGGTCGGGCCAGCCGGTACCCTCAGCAAATTATTAGGCATCCGTACGACAGCAGTCAACAAAGCCCTGGCAGACTGTAATGGATATTGCATACGTATGGATGATTTAGAAGCCTGGTTCATCGCCCGAGAGGGCAATGGGGATAGGAAGGACATACTGTGTGGGGACCCCAAAACTTACAGACAGAGAAGGGTGAACGCTTTCATCTTGACAGCCTTCGCCACCATACTGTTCCCTACCGGGACCTTCTATATTCACTACCGGGTTGCAGAGCTGGTAACCCAATTTCTGGAGGGAAGATCTTACATCCCGGATCTACTGGCTGAACAGATTTGGAACTTGAATTTCCTCAAGATGAAAGGCCATGGGATCCTTCGCTCAAGCCTCAACCTTCTGCTGATATGGTTTGTAAGCCACCTTAAGTGCTTCGGGCTGAACATGGTCCGAAAAACCTTAGCCCAGCAGGTGGATCTCGTAGACTCATGTATAGAAAAGGTGAAGCTACCCGACGACCTTACCAGCCACAGTTGGGTAGAGGTACTTAGAAGTTTCAGTGCTGAGGATGTTCTGTGGACAGCCAGGTGGAGCTGCTATGACAAAATCATCTTGACCTGCAGAAACTTCCAAGCAGTACCTTTGATTGGAATCAGCGGATGTATTGGATATCACCCCAACTCAGTGGTCCGCCAGTTTGGTACCATCCAAGATATAGTTTATCGGCCTTCGCTGGAAGCAGTCACCTTTGAGTACCAAGATCCGAACCTGTTGGTAGCCGATAAGTTTGCTAAGCTGGCAGAGGTCAAAGCACTTTGGGAAGCCAGAATTGAAAGCCCGAATGTGGACCTCGGGGAATTAGATGGCGAAGTGGGAAAACACCGAGCCACCAGAGAGTTTATAATCCGCCAGCTATACCAGATAGGGGAACGAGCATACCGGGTTCCAGACATCACCCAACCAAGACCAGACAAGATCAATCCAGAGACAGAAGTATACCTAGAACAGGTCAAGGCCCGAATGGAAGTATACTTTGAAGCTGCAGATCATAAGAAAGACATTTGGAAGGGACGTTTCAAAGAACCCGACCAAAGGAACAAGGCCTTAGAAGCACAATTGGAGAAGACCCAAGCCAAAGTCAAAGAATTAGAGGCTATCATCAATGGGAAGTCTGAGCCTCCACAATAGAAGACTAAAAGAGCTAGGAAATAGATCATTATTTGTAATCTTTATTTTGATTATCGAACTCCAAAATTTTCAATATTAATAAAAGTAAAGTTTCAATATTACATTGTCAATCAACTGTCAGCCCTTTTATTTTTAGCATCCGTGTGATACATGCATATCATTTTGCATACATCACACTAAAATATAAAACAAAATCCGCGCCCAGGTATCAAGATAGCTCCCAAGCAACCAAACCCTCTCAGAAGTCCAATTCTCACACGTTCAAGAACAAAAATGGCCAACAGCAGCGACAACCGCAACAACACCAATGCTGAAGCTGCCTCGGACTCTAGGATCATGTCCCTAGAACAAACGGTCCAACAATTGGCTGCCTAGGTTCACCTCTTAACTGAAAGCATCGGCCTTCTACGCAACACTCAGCCAACCCAGGAAGAATATTCAGGGGCCAGAAAGGGGAAGGCAGTGGAGGGACAGCCTTCGGAATATGAAGAGATCAATTCCCACCTTAACCCGGCCTTTGAATATGAGCCGAAGTTCAACCAGGGGCCGACCTCCGATGACCTGTAAAGGGAAATGGAAGAGAGGCAGAAGGAGATGGAGAAGCGACTCTTCCAGCAGCTCCATGACAAGATGAAAACGATTGAGGGCCCTGATGGTTTTGAACAAGCCGGAATCACCAATCTACCAGCATACAGGGAAGAGGTATACCCTGAGAGGTTCAAGACCCCAGAGTTCGAAAAGTATGATGGGACCGGCTGCCCCAAAATGCATACCAGGCTATATGCCCGGAAAATGAGCAAGTATGCTCAATATGACCAGCTCATGCTCTAGACATTCCAAGACAGCCTCACAGGCCCTGCACTGGTCTGGTATGCCCACCTGGACTTCAACATTGTCAACACCTGGGAGAAGCTAGCCAGGGCGTTTTATGACCAATATAAGTTCAATATCGAAGTCGCCCCATCTGTAATCGACCTGGGGAGTCTCCGAAAAAGGCATGCTGAGCCATTCAAGGAGTATGCTCAACGCTGGAGAGCCCAAGCCGCCAGGGTAGTAATCCCGATATCTGAGAAGGAATTGACATCCATATTTGTCAATACCCTGGACAAGACCTACTTTTCACACCTAGTAGGCCAGACCTCATCCAGTTTTGCAGAGGTAGTGGCTGCGGGATGCAGGATTGAGAATGCCATCACCACCGGCAGACTCCAAACAATGGAGCCTCCTAGGGTCACACCGACACAAAGGCCTTTAGGTGGAAACAGAGCAAAATAGTCTACTATCAGCACGGTCCACTCCGGTAAGGCAGAAAAATCTGGGACTCGTGTGACATTCCAGACCACGAGTACCCCAGCCTAACAACCCATGACAGGTCACGCCCAGGCCGCCAGGGCCCCAAGGCAGTTCACTCCAATCCCCATATCGCTCAGTCAGGTCTTCGCTCGATTGAGGGCAGACAACTTGATTAGTTTTGAGCTCCCCAATGACCGGTACAGGCCCAAGAATTTCGACTCAAGCCTCAAGTGTGACTACCATATGGGATAAAAGGGGCATTCTACAGATAGGTACTGGAGGCTCCGGCACAAAATCCAAGACTTAACTGATGCAAGAATCATACAGCTGGATTTCATGAACGTCCCAGCACCCAATGTCAACACCAATCCACTGCCCAATCACAAGCCCACCATTAATATGATCACATATGAGGAGTTGACTCCTAAGGAAGCCCCTAAGCAGAATATGACGGAGCAGCGGAAGAAGCAATCCCATCAAGCTCTAGAAGAAGCATCAAAGGCACACATTAAAAATAGGTGGTTAGCCGGAGACCCAACGGTCGGCACTTTGGGAGAATCACACGGGAGATTTTAGTATTTGGTAAATTATTCTTATACCCCGACTAAGTAAGGGCCGCCTAGTGGATGGGGACCAGAATTTGAGAAAGAAGATAACCCGTCAAAGGAAGAGGGGAAGACTATCAACATGATCAACTCTCATCAGAAGCCTAGGGTTATACAGTGCTACGAGGGACAATCAGCTGAGGTACAAATCCCAAGAAAAAGATATGTATTCAATGTCCCAATAGCGACAGAGAATTACAAGGCTGCACCGTTCGACTATCGGGCCCTCGAACAAGAGCGGCCTCCTATGGTGGGAGGCATCACCCGCTCTGGGAGGTTATACGATCTAAAGTATAAAGGCTCGACTGAAGAACCCAATATGGAGAAAGGAGAAGAAGAGGAAGGGGGATTCGCTGCATTTACAAAAATGGTTAAGGCGAGTGAATACAAGATCATGGAACAATTAAATAAAGTTCTAGCACAGATATCACTCATGGGCCTTCTCACAACATCCGAGCCCCACAGGGAAGCACTCTTTAAAGTGCTAAAACAGATTCAGGTCCCAGAGGGCATCGCTACAGACAAAATAGGTCATGTGGTGGACTTCATCTTTACAATGGACCAGATATCTTTCTCTTTGGAAGAGCTAGGAGAGGAGGGAGACCAACATACCAAACCATTATTCATAGTGGTCAGGTGCAATGACACCATTGTCTCCCGGGTACTCATCGACAACGGATCATCCCTCAACGTTTTCCCATTGGCAACGCTCGACTTGTTGGGGGTCGATCCAAGCAATATAAAACCTAGCTCCACGGTGGTCAGAGCTTTCGACGGATCGAAAAGAGACATAGTGGGGGAAGTGAACCTACCAGTAGAAATTGATCCATAAGTATTCCACATTGCTTTCCAAGTCCTCGACATCCTAAGGTCTTTCAACTTGCTTTTGGTACGACCTTGGATACATGTTGCTGGAGCCATCCCCTCTAGTCTCCACCAAAGGGTCAAGTTCATTGCAATCGGGCAGATAGTTACAGTATTGGGCGAACAGGATTACGCCATATACAAAGAGACTGCCATACCTTATATTGGGGAAGAAGGTTCAGAGGACCTGGGGCTGCAGATTTTCAATGAAGTAAACGTGGTGACCAGCAAGGAGGGCCATCAGTTTAAAGAGGGGCAGCACGGGACGTTTGGACTGGGGTACATTCTTACGGCCACAGAAGAAGCGCAAGCAAGAGGTGTCAAAGGCAGAATGAAGGGGAAGCCGACCGACACTCAGATGTGCATCCCACCTCTCCAACAATCTTTCCGAAAGGCAAACATTATTCAAGAGCTTCGGGTAAACGAAGAGGACGACAACAAAGGGAAGTCAATCCACCGCACGTCTAACCAGCATCCGGCTTTAAACAATTGGTTTTGTTATCCTATCAGTAGCGCTAGGTTAGCTCGAAAGTAGAGAAAAATTATTAAGCAAATTTTATTGAGACTCTTTATCAAGTTCAATTACAGTTTGTTTTCTTCTTATATATATGCTTTCACTTTTATGTTATTCAGATCTCCTACCATCGAACAACAGGGATATTTTGCGCAAGTAGAAAGTAAAAACACAGATATCGTTTCCAACGCTGCTGAGTCAGTTGTTGAAGGCGATATCCTAGACCACGAAATAATACAAGAAAATTGATCGACGAGCCTGTGGAGACAGTAAATCTAGGAAGCATGGAAAACCCTAAGAACCTCAAAATCAGGACCAGTTTGAGTGCCGAGCAAAAATGTGAGATAACCGAGCTATTAACGGAATATGTGGATGTGTTTGCTTGGTCATATGGTGACATGCCAGGGCTAAACCAATCAATAGTGGTTCATAGGCTTCCCACGAGAGAAGATGTCAAACCTAAAAAAAAAAACTGAGAAGATTTAGGCCTGACATCTTGCTAAAGATTAAGGAAGAAGTCAAGAAACTGCTAGAAGTAGGGTTCATTGAAGTATCCAACTACCCAGAATGGGTGGCAAATATAGTCCCCGTTATGAAAAAGAATGGAAAAGTACGCGTATGCGTAGACTTCCGAGACTTAAACCAAGCTACGCCAAAGGATAACTTCCCCTACCTCACATTGATGTTCTAGTAGACAACACTATGGGAAACCATCTCTTCTCATTCATGAACGGTTTCTCAGGATATAATCAAATAAAAATGGCTGAAGAAGATAAAACCAAAACAACTTTCATCACAACGTGGGGAACTTTCTGTTACAAAGTCATGCCCTTCGGTTTGAAAAACGCTGGGGCAACGTATCAGAGAGCCATGGTCGCAATACTTCACGACATGATGCATCGAGAGGTTGAAATATATGTCGACGACATGATAGCCAAATCCAAAGAAGAAGAAAGCCATACGGATATTCTGAGGAAATTGTTTAAACGACTGAGAAAATTTCAGCTCAAGTTAAACCAGAGAAATGCACTTTCGGGGTCACAATGGGGAAATTATTAGGGTTTGTCATAAGCCAGGAAGGCATTAAAATCGACCCTGATAAGGTAAAGTCTATATTAGAGTTACCTTCCCCACGCTCCGTCAAAGAAGTGAGAAGCTTGCTGGGAAGATTAAATTATATAGCTCGTTTTATCTCATAGCTCACCGACAAATGCAGCCATTATTCCGTCTGTTGAAGAAGAACGCCACAATAGAATGGGACGACGAATGCGAAGAGGCATTCAGGACAATCAAAGACTATCTTATAAAACCTCCGGTCTTGATAGTCTCGAAGCAAGGAAAGCCTTTATTCTTATACCTTACTATACTCCCTGAATCCATGGGATGCGTATTGGGGCAGAAAGATGACGAGGGAAGGGAGCGTTCCATATATTACCTGAGCAAGAAGTTCACAGATGGGGAACGGAGGTACTCAGAGGTGGAGAAGACTTGTTGTGCTTTAATCTGGGTCATGCATCGACTAAGGCAATAACCATTTACTACCATATTGAGCTGCTGACAAAGCATGATCCCTTGAAATACTTAGCAGAGAAACCAGCTTTGATAGGGAGAATCTCTAAATGGCAAATGCTCCTATCCGAGTTTGACATCACATACATAAATCAGAACTCGATGAAAGGGCAAGCCTTAGCCGACCAATTGGCAGAACCCCATCGAGATAGATTCCCAAGAACTACAAGCCCAATTCCCGGACGAAAATATATTAACAGTGGAAGATATACCAGCAGAAGACTTTGGGATAGAGCAGAACCCGAATGGAAACTGTTTTTCGATGGAGCCGCCAACTTATTCGGTTGCGGGGTTGGGGCAGTATTGATATCCCCAGATGGCACTCAATTCCCTGCAGCGACGAGACTTACATTTCCCTATACCAATAATATCGCAGAATATGAAACATGCATTCTTAGCCTCAAAATGGCCTGCCCAATGGAAATCTGCGAATTAGAAGTATATGGAGATTCTTCGCTCATCATACTACAGACAAGAGGGGAATACAAGACTAAAGACCCCAAAATGGTATCGTATCATCAACACTTGACAGAGCTAATCGAAGAATTCAAGGCAATCACTTTCACATACATCCGAGAACTCAGAATCAGTTTGCAGATGCACTAGCCACACTAGCATCTATGATCCAGATAACAGGGGGAGCCGAAGTTCAACCGTGAAAATAGACATCGAAAGTCGGCCCGCCTACTGTTTAACCATTGAAAAAATGCAAGATGACAAGCCCTGGTATCATGACATCAAGACTTTCCTCCAAGAAAGTAAATACCCTGAAATGGCTAGCAAGAATGACCAAAGAACACTCAGAAGGTTAGCAAGCCATTTCCTATTAAGTGGGTCTGTACTCTACAAAAGATCATCTGATACCACCTTGTTGAGATGTGTGGACAAAAATGAAGTATGCAAACTGATGAAAGAAGTACATGAGGGATTATGTGGACCCCATAATGAATGGCTACATGTTGGCCCGAAAAATCATGAGGTTAGGATATTATTGGTTGACCATGGAATCAGATTGCATAAAATATGTCAAGCACTGTCATCTGTGTCAAGTCTACGCAAACCGATAAATGCTCCACCCAACGAGCTACACTTGTTATCAGCACCGTGGCTTTTCTCCATGTAGGGAATCGACATAATAGGCCCGATCACTCAACGGCATCTAACGGCCACAGATTCATACTAGTAGTGATTGATTATTTCACCAAATGGGTAGAAGCGTCATCATATACCAATATTACAAGGGGGTAATAATCTGCTTCTTAAAAAGGGACATAATAGCTCGATATGGAGTTCCTGAGCCCATCATCACCGACAACGGTACCAATCTCAACAACAAATCGATTGACAGGTTTTATGTCAACAATTCCACATAAACCACAAAAATTCAACTCCCTACCGACCTTAAATGAACGAGGCAGTAGAAGCAGCTAATAAAAATATCAAAAAGATCATCGAGAAAATGACAACAACTTAAAAGATTGGCATGAAATGTTACCGTTTGCTCTCATGGCTTATAGGACTTCAATAAGAACATCTACGGGAGCTACCCCTTACTCATTGGTATATGGTACAGAGCATGCTACCATGTTGAAGTTGAAATACCATCATTCAGAATCCTATCGGAAACTCAGCTAACTGAATCAGATTGGGTAAGGAAGAGGCTTGATCAGTTGAATCTGATTGATAAAAGAAGGCTTACTGCACTATGTCATGGCCAGTGTTACCAACAAAGAATGGCCCGAGCATTTAACAAGAAGATGAGACTTCGATACTTCAAAGAGGGGGATCTGGTACTAAGGAAGGTTCTCCCGAATGCCCAAGACTCCAGGGGAAATTTACCCCAAGCTATGAAGGCCCTTATGTGGTAAAAAAGGTTCTGTCAGGAGGTGCTTTGATACTAACTCAAATGGATGGTCCGGAATTGAGAGACCCCATTAACACAGATGCTGTAAAGATGTACTATCCTTAGGCAAGGGAATCGAAATTTGCCAATGTTATGAAAGCCAACATTCGATACAAGTTTCGTTGAGTCGAGTTTTTACTTTTTACAAACAAAGTTAATATTCCTGAATGGTCGATAATCCAAATCAGTTCTCATCACAACAAATACTCCTAAACACATTACCCACCACTTCACCAATGAAAGATAAACACTAAAATGATAATGAATCTTAATATTGTTTGTGATATAATTCTATCTACTTTTTGAGCATTAGAACATAGTGCGTTAGTAAAGTAACATTACTGTTAAAAGAGCCATGTGCATAAAGAAAGGAAGCACATCAAGATTTTCAACCCCGAGTCAAGAAAGAAGAAGAGAAGCAGAAACAAACTAGCCCGAAGGTTCGGTTGTTTGGTGGCTATCCACGATAAACTGACAAGCATATTAAAATAAATAACTATCATCATATCATGAAAGGCATCACATCATTTAGCTCAGTCAGTAGAAAGCATATTCAGAAGCATAAGATGAGTCAGCCATAGTTGGGCACTTGTCTAAACATTCCTTTTAATAGGGTAGTCAGCCCAAAAAAAGGGCACTTCCTGGGTCTTTTCTAAGGTCAGCCTATAAAGGCACCTTTTTGAGATATCATTTTTTATCTTAGGTTAGTCAGCCCAAGAGGGTACTTTCCTAAACATCCTCTCTAAGGTTAGCTCATAGGGGGCACCTTTTTGAGATATCATTTTTATCTTAGGCCAGTCAGCCCAAGATGAGCACTTTCCTATAAAAGTTGTTCTCAAGGTCAGCTCATAAGGGCACTTTTTTGAGACAACTCTATCCTCGATTAGTCAGCCCAAGATGGGCACTTTCCTAAAAATCTGTTCTCAAGGTCAGCTCATAGGGCACTTTTTTGAGACAGTTCAATCAATTTTATCATAGGTTAGTCAGCCCAAGAGGGTCACTTTCCTAAAAAATTTGTTCTCAAGGTCAGCTCATAAGGCACTTTTGAGACAGTTCAATCAATTTTATCATAGGTTAGTCAGCCCAAGATGGGCACTTTCCTAAAAAATCCGTTCTCAAGGTCGCTCATAAGGGCAACTTTTTGAGACACTCTACCATAGGTTAGTCAGCCCAAGATGGGCACTTTCTTAAAAATCCATTCTCAAGGTCAGCTCATAAGGGCACTTTTTGAGACACTCTACCATAGGTTAGTCAGCCCAAGATGGGCACTTTCCTAAAAATCTATCTTAAGGTTAGTCAGCCCATGAGGGGGACTTTCCTAGATTCTCCCAATTAGTCAGCTCTTGGGGAACTTTTTGGAAATATTCTTCCAAACAGTTGCTAGTCTAACAAAATGCTTTTGTTGACAGGTACCAGCTCATAAGGGCGCTTCCTAAGTAAATATCTTCCAAACAGTTGCTAGTCTAACAAGACGCTTCTGTTGATAGGTAGCCAGCTCATAAGGGCGCTTTCTAAGTAAATTTTCTTTCCAATGTTGCTAGTCTGATCCGACGCTTTCTATCATCATTTCTTCCACACAATGCTTGAGGTGTTTCCTATCGCCAATTAGTCAGCCCATAAAGCACTGTTTGGGGAGGGAACAATTACTCTAAATTGTTAGGACCATCTTAAATCGTGGAATTATTAGCTCTTGGAGCATTTTTCCTACCAAAAACAAATAACTAGCCAAACCAAGGCGTTATCTATTTAAGAGGCCAAAAATGGCGTCTTTCTTGTCTTTGTAGTTAAGTTTTTCAAACTTTACAACAAAGAGGGGCAGCTGTAAACACCCCATTTTTGACCTAGGAATGAATAATAATTGATAATAATCAATTTTTAATTTTTTCCAATTTTTTCCAATTTTTCTCTAATTTAGCTTAAATAATAAAAAATATTCAAAAAAATAAAAATAAATAGGAAAACACATCAATTTTGAAAAATGATTTCAGAAATGGCAATAATAAATAATAAATAAATTTTACAAATTTTTGAAAATTTCAAAAAATACAAAAAAAATAAAAAAATCACATTGCATATATGTAATTTGCGAAATTAGAAAAATCAGGAAAGTGGGCTAGCCCAGCTGGTCTGGACCATGGGCTAAGGCGCGTGCAGGGGGCTCGGTCACAAGTTCGAATCGCGGAGGAAGCAGTTTCCGCGTTTCGCATTTTTCTTACTTACCTAGGACACGTGGCGGCATCCGATTGGCTGGAGGATATGCACGTGCCGGGCGCGTGATCGTCTTCTACCTCGGGCCCGAGATCGTCGGCCGAAGAAAAATTCGCATTTTGGCCGTTTCGATTCGATTTTTTGCACAAATCCAACAGATCTTCAACAGAAATAAGATAAACATTATCTAATTGGAATCAAATCGTAACAATCGATGGATTTACACAAATCGGAGTTGGTTTTTTTAACCAAAAATCCGATTAGCTTCAATCGGAGGAAATCCGGCTTATCCAGCTCGATTTCAAACACCTATAAATAGAGGAGGAGTGGGGAAGCCAAAACACGGATCAGAATTGAGAGAAAGTGAGAAAAGAGAGCAAATCGGAGAGCACCGGAGGAGAACCAAAATCGCGATCACTGACCAGAGTTGAACCACCACCAGGAGATGATCTGGGAGCAAACCACTGCCACAATTGGATTCAGCACCCTCAAGAAGCTAGGATTCGACACCTCAACCGTTGCAAAAGACAACCGGAACGCCGTGAACGAGCCCTCTCCGCCGCCGTGTCCGACCGATTTGACCCGACTCGGATCCAGGTAAGTCGAATTTTCCAGATTATTTATTTATTTTTTTGAATTTTGTTATTTTACTTGTATTTATTTGATTTATTATTTATTATTTATTTGTTGGTTATTTATTTAGTTATTTATTTATGCTTTATGTTTTTATTTCCATAAGTAGGAAAATGTAGAAATTAGGTTTTTTTTAGGATTTAATAATGTAGAAAAAAATAAAAAAAAAAGAAAAAATAAATGATAATAAAAATGTGGAAAAACAATAAAATATTAGGAAAATAATAATAAAACTTTAGATTTCAAAATGGATAAATAATAGCTTAGCATAAAATTCTTACAAAAATTCACAAAAATTATGCAAAATTTAATAAAAATCATTAAAAAATAATAATAATAATGATAAAAAACTACAAAAATCATGAAAACTCATAAAAATTATAAAAAAATTGTAGAAGATAAGGAAAAAATCGAAAAGAAATAAAATCATAAAAAATCATTAAAAATTACAAAACATAAAAAAATAATAAAAAATTCAAAAGAATCATAAAAATGAGTTTTAGCACTTAGAAAAATCATTTTCCTCAAATAAATCCAAAATTGATGTTTTCCCCTAAAAATCATTTTCAAAAATCAGATTTAAAGCTTAGGCTCAGATTTTTTTAGAAAAAAATCCCAAAAATGGTAAAAACATAAATCAAAAGAGATTTCAAAACTAAAATTCACAAACACATTTAAGGTTTTCAGAAAAGCGAACTACGGCTTGTTTGATCCTGGATAGCAGGTACGTAGGACTCATTCGGGCCAACCCATAAAATGAAAAAAAAATCATTTTCTTGAAATAATTCAAAAACATAATAAAAAGTAACAGAAACACAATAAAACACATTTCTAAATAGGAAAATTTTAGGAGATTAGGTGGTAACCGTAAGGTTTTAATAGGTTAGCCTCCGGACTTAGAAACTCTGGTTTTCCCTTTTCCTCTTTCAAAAACGAGAAGAGGAAATAATGACGACTAGTGGTCCAAATTAAGACTAACCCGCTCCTTTAGTCTTAATTCAATATTTCCCAACAACAGTTGGGTGGCGACTCCAAAAATCAAACGAAATTCCTAACTCAAGTCGGGATCTACATTAGATGAGCATAGGGTCTAGTCTAGATCGGATTAGGAATGGAATGCAAAAAAATTAGACTCGACATTTACTATCTAAAAATTAAAAGTGTAATTTAGTTAATCTAAAAATGACAGTGATGTTCTAAGAATATGATTTATACTTTATGATTTCTTAAGGTTAGTTCTATTATTATCTTGTAATGGATTGATTTTATGATTTATTTATATGAATTTTAATCTATTTTTATTTCATGTCCATATTTATGAAGGTGTAATAAAATAAAAAATTATATTATTTTTATTAATATTAAGATTTTTGTTATCGATCACCATTGCCCCATAAGTAGCGCATGCCTCGCATGAGGCTAGAAACAAGTCTTAACGTTTAATCCACACGAATTATGCAATGAGATTGGGGATTACTTGTTTAAGATTGGATGGGACATGTTATAGCCAACGTAAACCCATTCTATCCTATTACCACCTTAATTAAAAGGTGTTTAAATTAAGATGCATTTCATATGAATTGATAATTGATATATCACATTATAATGAGCCTTATAGAATAGATCAAAAATATGATTTGAGAATGATTCCCGAGTGAACTCTATCTAAGCGGAGATATGGACAGCATTTTCAATTGGAAAAGGGACTCCATTAAGAAGTTGAAGAGACATGATAATGATGGAACGGCAGAAGGGCAATGCGTGTTTCACTTAGATGGTTTTTAGCCATTGGTTATGTTAATGTCGCTTTCACTTCATAATAAAGAAAGTAATTGATCGAAACTTGAGATGGCTAGTCCTCTAATGCATGACGCATGCATGGAAACTGGCTTTGGTGGTGTCTTGTTTAAATATTTATCTCATAAGTAACGGTTGCTTTTATCCATAAACCCCATTACCTTACTTGCGTAAAATTGCAACTCCCCCCTCTCACTGCTACCACAAATTTTACATCCTTTCCACCACCAAGACATGGCCAATTCTTCTTCTCTATTTTCATTATTCCACATTAAAAAAAAAAAAGAAAGAAGAAAAAAAATAAAGACTAAACTACAAATCAAATTGAATCGATAGATCGATTATTTAAAATTTAGTTTGGTTTTAAGAATATATTTCAATTCATGGTTTGGTTCAATTAAACCAATTGGTTAAATCAAATTGAACAAGCATACATACAATAATAATAATAAAAAAAAGGCAACATAGGTAGTGAATAGTTAAGCCTAGATTGAGAAATTCCACTCTCCAAACATTCTACAAAGACTTCAAATCCTAATCTATCTATGAAGTTAAATCCCAAAATAGTTAGTCCCTGAAAAATGAATTCATTTTTCATATAAATCACCATCTATGATATTTTATTTACCTAGTAGCTCTTTGTTTAATTCAAATCCTTTTTATTTATGAAGCTATATCTAAAATAATTTGAACCTTGAAAAATGAAATCATTTTTAAATACATCACCATCTAAGATATTCGATTCACCTATTCACTTTTTGTTTAATTCAACTACATGCACCCACTCTCTTTGAAGTTAGATTAGGAAAAATCCATTTAAAAGTTATTAACTTGAAGAAATTATGTTGGGACATGATAAATAATTAGCTTTTCATTTATGTATGCATAAAAGTTACTTTTCAACAAAACTTAATTGAAGGTTTTCTAGATAACCACTAGGACAAATATTTGAACTTGTAGAAGATATAACGATTCAAACCGTAAACCAAATCAAGGAGGTATCACTAAATTCACAACAATTACTGAATTGTACCTTTAGGTTAAAAATTTTATGAACCAAAAGAATCGGTTTTGAGACTTAAAAGCACGAATTGCAAGGTTCAATTCAATTTAGTTCAAAGAAGTACTCCCACTAGAGTTAGAAATGTGGGATTAATGGGTCAGCCTGCATTAGCTTGCGAGTTGATGTGAAGTTGGCCTGCTTTAGCCCGCACCAAAAGTAGGCTGAATAAAGAGGCCCAACCTACCAACCTGCAAATCGTAATAATTTTTTTTTGAAATTATATATCTTAAAATGATAAGGTACTCTTAATACTTGACAATATATATGTTACATAATAATGAAATAAAACCAACAACTACTAAGTACAATTTGAATAAAAAAATCTTAGATCTCAAATGATAGATAACAAAACAACTTCAAACCATAATTAAGCAAATGTAGCAATCATCAAAAAGTCTTTTCACTAATTATACAAGAAAACAAGATCAATAGTAAAGGGGAAAAAAAACTACTAAAACACCCATCATTGCACTTATTCTTTATATATCTATCAATAATTATCATCATCAACAACAACCAAATTTGAGTCCCCCTTCAATAAGTAGTCCCAATTTCTTTTTCTTCATCTACAATCCACCAAATCACACATATAATTAGATGTTAAAAGCTTAAAATAATAAATAAAAAAATAACCTTCGCAAGCAAATCCTTATAACTAATTACGTGTACAAATTAAAGCTTCTACATTTATAAGGAGCATAGAATTGTGGTACTTATTGAGAACATGGGCACCAATACTGAAAGCTAACTCAGATGCAAGAGTAATGATTGGAATGCTAAGCACATCAGAGGCCATGATGCACAAATCAAGATATCTTAGCTTTGAGTCTTCTAATATTGTAATACATTCAATTCTAAGTAGAAGTTTATATCCATTACTAGCTCATTTAGACAAAGATCCAAAGAAAATTTACTAGAACTTTGTACTTCTACTTGATAGTACTTCTACATTATTAAAGAAAAAACTAATTAAATATTGATAAATAAGATGACAAGAAATATCCTTAAAAAAATAAATAAAGTTATTATTGAACTTACATTTAAAGTAACAAAATCAATCCCCGAAACTTTTCCAATTGTCAAGTTTTGTGTTGCTGCTCCTTTACCTCCACCTCCAAATGTGTCTTGAGCTTGAGAAGATGATCCAACTTGAAGACTCTAGATATGTATTTTTTCTCTTGTCATATTTCAAAAGAGCCGATTAGCTTGTCTTTATTTTAGCATTTTCCTTCACAAGTGAAGGATCAATTTTTTAAACCAAAATTTTAAAAAATTTAAATTTCACCAAGGATCAAAGATGCTCCAATTGAAAAAGACAAACTATATTCCTTCAATTTTTATTGAACTTTTGTTTTATTTTAATACACTCTTCCTTTTGACATGATCTTCACTACTAAAATTCTCATTCAACAAACATTCAATTATCCCCCCTACTGCAAAAAAAAGAGGTTGAAATTGGAAAGAGGGCCAGCATCAAATTGGTGATAGTATAAAAAAGGGGTTAAAAAAATTTCATACTTCTCTGTCTTCCCCCCCTCATTATTATAAAAAATACTTATAATGAGATCGTTAATTGAAGGGAACAAAAAAACACATTGATACCTTAAACACTATCAAGTAAAGGGAAGTGAATTCCTTCTAATAATCATCCAACGCAAACAAACACTAGTATCAATGTTGATAAATGTTTAAACACTCTTAAAAATGTTTCATTCTACCCTTTTAGCCTTTAGCATACTCACACCCCCCCTATTTTTTGCAAAAGGGTTTAAATTTGTTCTGCAACCCCTTTAAAAATTAAATGAAGCATATGGGACAACATCTAATATGAAAAAATTCACACCACATAAAAAAACTATTTTTTTAAGTTTAGTTGCCTTTTAAAAATCTTGCATGAACCATTTACATATTTATCAAAATTAAAAGAGAAAATCTTTTTATCTATGCCCCAAATTTTTTAAAAATTCAATACTTTTAGATAGCTCAAAACCCAAGTGAGGTGGGGCATTTTACAAAAAAAAAAAGAAAAAAAAAAAGAAAAAAAAAAGAATTTTGAAAAGGGGTTATAAACGGGATTATAACCTTAAAACTAGTGATCCTCCATCTAACAAATGAAAATGGGAATCAGTTCAATAATGCCTTTACATAATCTCCACAAATTTTAAATTGGTTTTCTTAACCTTAACCACACAAGATCAATTATCATATCACATATACTTATTTTAAAAACTTGACCCCAAGCAAAATTTCCAAGATGTTTAAGTAAGGTTAAAGTTCCATATGAATGTCCACCTAAAAATCTTTATCAATAAAAGTCTGGAAACAGAAACAACACGGGTCGGGTACACGGTCAGAAACACGGGCCGGGGTGTGGTCAGAACCTCCCAAAAAATACACGGGCCGGGAAAAAACAGAAGGCACGGCCTGTTTGTGTCAGGTACTTCCCAAAAAAATACACGGGCGGATACACGGTCAGAAGACACGGGCCGGGATTGTGTCATAGCTACCCGAAGCATTTCACGGGTAGAAGCAAAA
>JBBMOL010001388.1:0-40747 GCA_037954665.1 Laguncularia racemosa | reverse complement strand
AACCTCACCCCCATTATCAGCATCATTCCCATTGTTGTTGTTATGAACACTTCCATGCGACGACATCTCTACCAATCAAAATTTCAGCAAAGATATTCACAAAAAACCCAATTCTCAACAACAACCCAAACACCAATTCACAGCAATTTAACACCCAACAATTGAATTCAGCAAAGATATTCACAAAACCCCAATTTCTCAACAACAACCCAAACACCAATTCAACACCCAACAATCGAATTCACAGAAATACTTATCAAAATAAATTCCCAAATTTTCCAACCAATGACAGTATTGAATTAAAACTAAAATTGAGTTGAGATTCAATAGCCTTACCGAAATGATAAGGAATTGCTCTGATTTAACCCGTGTCGATTCACCTTGGCTCTGATACCATATGACAAGAATTCGTTCTGCTCTGATACCAAATGACAAGAATTTGTTCTGCTCTGATACCAAATGTTACAGAATTGAAATCGAATCCTTCTACACAAATCAAATCGTCAATAAAATTTTTAAGGTTTTCTGGATTTTGGTACTAACAAAGTAAAATCAAAGGATATGGATAAAATTACCAATCTATAGATGCCAAGATTGATAAAATTAAACTAATTCGCAATCAAATCATACAACGATAAGGACCATGTTCTATAAATCAATCACTAAGGTTAAAGAATTCCAAGAATTCAATAACAATGCTCACCACAAATTCTAGATGAACTAAGAATTTGATAAGAACAACTAGAATAAAGTGAAATCAAATTCTCAATATTCAAGAATCCCAAAGAGGATTCACATACACACTCAAAGTGTTTACTTACAACCAAAATATAACATTATGTCTCGAAAAACCCTAAAGATGACTGTTTATATCATCCTAAAAAAAATTGTGCAAGGCCATTCAAGGTCGGCTCAAGGCCGGCCAAAGGCCAGCGGCAGCGGCCTAAATACATAAGCCGGCACCAAAGGTCGACAGCCTACTTATATAGGCCGGCTCCAAGGCCAACGGCCTTGAAGTTAACTCGGCCGGCCTTTATTCAAGGCCGGCTTAAGGCTGGCCAAACTTCACCTTGGGTCCTCCCGACACCTATGTCCTCTTTTTTTGGACCCCGTACTGCCACCTATATCTCGGATTGACTTTTCATTTCTTTAGTGCTCATATCTTAGCTCTTGGAATCGTATCAGTTGCAAGTGGTGTATTGTGTGTGTTGTAGTGGGAAGGTTGCTGCACCGTGGTTGTATGTGAGTGTTTATGCCATGGTGAAGAGTGTGTTGTAGTGGTTAAGTTTTGAATTTCGAAAGCAAACATTAAAGTATGGAAGTTATTTTGTATTGATTCTTTAAACACATTTTGCTTAGTTGGAATCATTAACTTACCATTTGGAGAAGTGTTTATTGTTACTTCTACTTATTGTTGCCGTGATTACAAGTGAGTCGTACGTGTGTGAAGCTTAAGTGGAGTGTATTTTTGTGTCTTAAAGTGATTGAGGACATGGAGTAGTGATGGTTGTTGTTGGCGTGAAAGGGTGATTATGAGATATACTAGACTTTCCTTGAATTGTCTTTGTACAACTCAATTCAACAAACATGTTTAACATTATTGTAAATGGGGGATTTGTAAATGAGGCCAATAATTAGGAGGGAGGTGATTTGTATTTATCTATTAATGTACTACGCTGAGCTTTGACTTCATTTCCTACCATTGATGATGAGCAAAGAGAAAACTTGTTTTACACTTTTTGTAGGGTATAAGGTAATTTATGTGTTATTATTATTGATGGTGGTAGTTGTACTACTGTTGTGGCTGCCTTATTAGTATCAAAATTAAAACTTGTAACTACCTCACATCTAGAACCCTATAAAATGCATTAGTTGAGTGAGTAGGGTAGTCTCCATGTTACCCAAAGGGCTAGGATACCTTCAATATAGGGGATAAATATCATGATGAGATTGTATGTGATATCCTTCCCGTGTGCGCATCCCATTTATTGCTTGGCAGGCTTTGGTTATATGATCGGAGGGTTTTGCATGATGGCTATAGAAATACTTATATGTTCCAGCAGGAGGGTAAACATATAGTGTTGAACCTAATGTCACCATCAAAGGTCCAGGAGGTTCAGAGGCAGATGAGTCAACCTTCAAAGGACTAAAAGGTTCAGAACAGATGAGTCAGCCTTCAAAGGTCTGAGAAGTTTAGAGGCAGATGAGTGAACCTTCAAAGGACTAAGGGGTTTAGAGACATATAAGTAAAACTGGGAATAAGAAGACCTTATTAGTGGGACAGTTTGAGTTAGGGAAGGTCATAGTAGATGTTAGACCATTATATTTATTGCAGATGAGATATAACCTAAAGATGGAGGGATGAGAGCATCTACCCCCTGTGGTATCTCAAGTACTGGGTGACTACAGTGATATTTTTACAGATAACTTGCTAGGAGGATACAAAGTCTTTACTACATTTAATGTTACAAACTTGTCACTCTATTTACCCGAGGATTTTCATGAAGGTCTATCAGATTTGAGGGAAAATCTTCTTGAGGCCTAAGGAGATGATAGGAATCAAAATCCTATAGGACCTATCACTAGAGCAAGAGTTAAAGGGTTACAAAATTTGGCAATGAGGGTCCTCATTGAAAAATCCGACCTTAAGAATTTTTTTTTAGTATCTTCTTTTCTATTACATATTTGTTGTGCATTCCAGCAGGTACATTTGTTGGTTTTTATAGGATGGTGGATAAATTTGCTAAAGCTTAGTTTGTGGGTTATTCATGGACCTACATAAATCAAAGAAGAACCGGTCCACAATGGGTTCAATTGAAGTGAAGAACTAGCCAATTGAAGACTATTTGTACTTGTAATTTGTTGCTTTTAGAACTGGCCACTTAAGTGGCTTGTTTGTAATCTGTTGTGTTATTTTTACCCTAATTAGAGCAAATATAAATACTTGCTAACTAAGGTTTTAAGGGAGCTTTTTGAACATTTTGAAATTACACACTTCTTTGCCGTAAGGGGATCCTTGTTTGCAAAATTTCTCTTATCAATTTCACAAGTAAAATTGTGGTGAGATTAACTTAAGTAGATTGTGAGTAATATCAATCTTCCTCTTTTTATTATCAAATTGTATTTAGTGCATCATATCTAGGTGCAATTTGTTTTGTTACTTGTTTTCTATACGTGAATTATGGTTCATCCATTTCATATTTGAATCACTTTAATTTGAGTGGAATTCTAATTCTTTTTTGTTGTCATCCATTGCTACTTATACAATTGTTTGGTTCCTCATTTCAATTTAGCATCAAGTCTTTGAATTCTCGTGAATCAGGGATCATTGGTGATTTAGTGATCAAGCCATTGTTGATTGGATTTTGTTGATCACATTGCTTTTGGATGTGTTTGTAATTCAATTAGTAAGGCACATCAATTTGAAAGCTTTTATTTTATCTTTATTTTTTTTATTGAACAAGCAAATGGTTTTCTCTTATTTAAATAGGGAACAAAGATAACAGTGATCCAAGCTTAGCTTTAAAAAACAAGTAAAACTTTATGCATGCTTAGATAGTCAACTATTTAAGTTTACATATTGACTCAAAACTGAAAAATGATTAGTAGGGTCATGGGTTCTACCCTTCATGGGGATGATGGTACCATATTGGCTCAATTTAGTGACCAACTTTATCTTTTGTAAGAAAAAAAAAATAGATATGAAAAATAACACAGATGAGGTATCGTTGATTTATGCTATCATAAACTCAGCTACCAATTTGCTACCATCCTAATTACTTGATTGTTCTCCACTAGTACTGTAGACCAATTTGTAAATTTAAATATGAAAAATAACTAGATTATGTATCGTAATGAGTTTAATCAATAGTATGAATAATGATAACTCGTCAAGGCATGAATACACACAATAAATACAACTTCAGACGTAAAGTTTTCCAAGCTTTTAAAAGTATAGCCTTGTGTGTGAAAAACATTTATTTCATAATTTTTTTATGTCATCGCCTATGTAGTAAGTGTACAATGTTTCGCAGTTTTAAGAAATGTGAAAGGGACCAAAAATATAAAAATTAAAATTAAAATAAAAAGAGGATATTCAAAGATATATGATTTTTACCTTTACTCTAATATAAAGAGTAGAAGTAGAAGAAAATTGGTAAAAATGTTTATTTTCCCTTGCATGGTGAATACAAAGAAAATACAAAAAAGAAAAACAATTAATACGATAACTTGATTAAATTACCTTCTATCTTGATAAGAATCAAAATTCGTCAAGACCTATCATTAGGGCAAGAGCTAAAGGATTTCAAATCTTGACGATGAGGGCCCATTTTGAGCAAATCGACCCCAGAATTATTTATAAATTAACCCCTTTTCTATTATTCTTGTATTGTGTTTTTCAATAGGCACACTTATTTGGCTTCACAAGACGATGGACAAACTCACTGAAACTTAGCTTATGGGTTGGGTTATCTATAGACCGACCTAAACCGGCAATAAGCTGAGCCAACGAATCCTATGGAAGAGCTAGCATGATGAAGACTATTTTTATTTATAATTATTTCTTTGGACTATTTTATGTTGTATTTTCTTTTAGGACACTTTCATTTTGATTGTAATTTTCATTTAGGGCCGACCACCCTAAAAGTGGCATAGTTGTAATTTTGTGTATTTTCTAACCTTAAAAGGAGCAATTATAAATACTTGCTTAAAGTAAGGTTTGAGGAGGCCATTTTTCAGATTTGAACATACACTTTATGTGAGGGAATTAGGGTTCTTCCTAGTTCAATTTCTCTTATCAATTTCAATCCCAAGAATTAGAATTGTGGCGAGTGCAACAAGGGGAAATTGTGAGTCATATCAATTTCTTATTGTTGTGTTTCTTTTCATCTTTAGTGAGTCATATCTAGGGTTGGATTGAAGTCTTTTAGGAAGATTTTGATTGCATTTGTAATCAAATTATCATTGCATAATTGATCGGTTTTTAGCACTTGTTAATACCATCAATTTGTCATTATACTTGTGGCGTGGAATTTCTTTGTTATGAGGAGGATCACGATTTGAATTTGTGTATTGTTGATTGGGATTCTCTTGGAATTTAAGTTGGTTAATTGATTCAATTGAGGATTATCATCTTTGTGGGTTTTATCTCCTTGATTTTATCATTCGATTCATCATCCATCAATTAGGGTTCACGCAAATTGTCTCTCTTGTGAACCAAATTTGATCTTGTCTTTTGAGGTTGATATTTGGGTTGTTTTTGTTTGTGCTTAATTCCCTTGTAGGCACATCATAATTTGGTATCAGAGCTCTATCATATTTGGATTTAAGATTGATTACATCTTAATTGAAGAATTGGTTACATTCATTGAAAATTGATGCATTGTTCATGAGATTGAGACTAGTTTGATTGACATTGTTTGATTGTCTTTCAAATTGGTTTTGTATGTGCTTAATCTTGGTTTAGGCACATCATATCTTATCGCAATTCCTTCATTTTTAGGGTATTTTTGAAACTTTATACAATTTTCATTTCTATGTAAATTTGAAGAGAAACAAAAAGGGTCTAAGTGTGGAAACTTTTGTACTCTTCCACCCAATTCATCTCATCTCCATTCCCCATTAAAATTACCAAAATCAAGGTAATTTGCTCTATACCTCCATCCGACTTAGTTTAATTGATATTTATTGTCCTCCTGATTAGGATTATACTAACAATTGTAGTTTAACAAAAAAAAAAAAGAAATGACACTAATGTAAATTCTTAAAATACCTTAGATTGAAATGTTGATTTTAAAAGGTTTAAAAATTAAATGTGCAAATAGCGTGACAAGCTACTTGCTAGGTAATTTTTGTAATGTATGCTACATGAGTAAAATAAAAGTAAGGGCAAGAAAAATAAAGGCTTTAAGTATGGAGGCGTTTTAGTCCTTTTATAACTGAGGTACTTAAACTACTATTTGACCTATTGTCTCCTCTTTTCCATTTTATGCACTTAATACCTCAAGAATGCACACAAACATATATAGTTTAACCTAACAAAACTATATAGGAGTGACACATTTCCACTAGGTAAGTGATGTGCCTACAATCTAATTGCAAGAACACCAAATCTAATTGCTCAAATGGTGTGAATTCCACTTTCCATGTGAACCTTAATTATACAAATCAATGTGTTCTAATCACCAACAAGATGACATGATTCAAAGGAATTGTATTATAAATCAATGATAGGAGAAACCAAGTGATATGCTTAAAACTAAGTTAAAGCATATGCAATCAAACAAATGGAACAATTCCTAATCAAATCCAAAACCGGTTCAAATTGGAACAAATTGGCATGAATCCTAAAATTTGAAAGTGATATGATTTATGAAAATCAATGAAGATCAAAACCACAATGATGATATTTCTCAAATGAATCAAGAACTTAACTCAACATCCAATGAAATCCTAACCAATAACACATACAAATAAGCTGTGAACTCCTCCTCGACACAATGGAATTCCACGCAAAACAATATAAGACAAATTGAAGGCAATATAATGATATAAAACCAATCAATTTGATAACATAATATGAATGGATTTTGGGATCGCAAGTGACGCCAAAATTAGAACAATAAGAACCAACCTAATCAACCCTAGATATTACACACTAGTGATGAAAAGGAAATCAACTTAGGGAATTGATATAACTCACAATTCACTAGGTTGCAAACTCGCCACAATTCCAACTAGATTTAAATTGATAAGAGTCCTATGAAATCTTAGGAAACCCTAATCACTTGCGAAAATGTTTGCTGCAATTTTCAAGTGTATTCTCCTCCCTCAAAACCCTACTTAAGCAAGTATTTATACTTGCTCCCTTTAGGTTTAAAATGGCTAAAATATTACAACTATGCCACTAAAGGGTAACCGGTCCTAAAACACAAAATACAACCTAAATAAAATGTCCCAAAAACTTACAACATAAATGGTTCCAAGAAAATAACAAACAGATAAAAATAGCCTTCAACATGTTAGCTCTTCAATAGGATTCGTCGGTCTAATTCATTGCTGGTTTAGGTCGATCCATAGATAACCCATAAGCTGAGTCTTAGTAAGTTTGTCCATTGCCCTGTAAAGCTTGATAAGTGTACCTGTTGGAATACACAATATAAGAGTAATAAAAAAGAGATTAGTATATAAATAATTTCGAGGTCAATTTACTCAAAAAGGACCCTCATTGCCAAGATTTGAAATCCTTTGGCTCTTGTCCTAATGATAGGTCTTATAGGATTTTGATTCTTATCATCTACCCGGGCCTTAAAAAGATTTGTCCTCAAATCTGACAGATAAAAAACAATAGAGACTCTGTATCTTCCTAGCAAGCCATCTGAAGAAGTATCACTGCAGAATCTCAATATTTGAAATACTATAGGGGGTGATTGCTTTCTCTCCTCCATTTCTAGGATGTATCTAATCTACAACACAAATAATGATCTATTATCCGCTAAGGTCTCTAATAAGTCGCAAAATACCTTTATCTAGAGTAATGAAATTGTGCTTTATTGTTGAATTTTTAGATGATTTGTTGAAGAAAAGGATGCTTAATGGAATGAATGTTAATTTCAGGATCTTCTAGAGTATTTTGGAGCTAAGGGAAGGAGTTTTGAAGAGTCGGATCAAGTTTGGAAGGAATTGGATACAATACATGTCAAGAAAAGAATTCTGGAAAGTACACAAGCAAGATACACGCCCATGTACTTTGCTTGTGTATACTAAAGTGGATGTCTGGAAAGTACACGAGCAAAGTACACGCCCATGTACTTTACTTGTGTATCTAAGTTTTGTTGTTGTTCAACGATGTTTCAAATACACGACCAATGTACACCCCCATGTACTTGCTCGTGTATATTCACCTAAGGACACTTGGAAGCAAGCATGAGATACACGAACGAGATACACTACTTGTGTATCTGCTCGTGTATGTATCCAACCCGAGTACATGTATAAATAGACTGTTAGTTGCCCTAGAACGAGGTTACAAATTTTTTATTGGCTCTGACTCTCATAACAGCAGGGGAAAGAAGATTCTGTCAATTCCAAAGGAGACTGAAGACCCACGAAGAAGAAGATTCTATCTTTAAGGGTTGTGACTATGAATTTTATTTATTCTTCCAATAATTGTATTTCTTTTGTTCAATTTATGGAGGAGTATACTCTAAATCTAGATTTTATTCGAAACTTCTCTGTAATGTGATGAAGATTTGGTTTTTAATGCGAAGTTGTTGGCTTTCTTATGATTAATTGCATGCCCTTCAATTGTCCCTTAGATTCATAGATCCGGAATATGAATTTATGCATGATATCATAGTAGTTAATTGAGAAATTGCTCTTATGATTAGATTTAATGCAATTAATGAGATTCGATTGTTCTTCTAGAGATAGGAAACAAGTGTCTTCTATTTACATCGACTATGTTAATGCGAATTCATGTGCTTTATGCAATTCTAGGTTGCTATTAACTAAGGAGAGATCCTATTTGATAAACCTGGGATTAGATAGGTTAATATACTTGAGAAAGTAGTTAACTTGACTAGAGAATTCGACAGTATAAGAAGTCAATTACGCCAATCTTCATAAATCTAATGAATTACATGATAGAGAAGGAGTAGAATAAGATCTAGGTTGCTTTTGTTAATTGATAAATCTTCTGAACCATTGTTGTTAGTGAGTTATTAGTTTTAAGATTAGAGTAATTAAGTTTCAACCAACATATTTAAGCGACGGTTAGATAATAGGAACGGAGTTAGTACTAGTAGTTAGTGTATCTCTGAGGGACGACCTTGTGCTTACTCGCTATATTACGCTATGATAGGTGCGCTTGCCTATTGCTTCATAGTAAGATTAAGAACAAGAATTCTATTTATTAAAACTACGATTGGCAACGATCAAGTTTTTGGCGCTGTTGCCGGGGATACGCCAATATTAGAAACACTTTTTACTTATTAATTTAACCAATTTATTTCTTTCTTATCTTTTTTCCCTTTTCTTCCTGAGAATTTGGAGCTCATAATTGATTTGTATTATGTTTACAGTGCATGACTAGAAGTCGCTCCAAGGAACTTGCTATTTTTAATCCTAAGCCAGAGAAAATTATTCGTCGTTATTAGAAAAAGCAACACTCGACTGAGTCAACATCATTTGGTATTCAAGGAGAATCACTGAAGGAAGAAATGGCTAATCAAGCCAATAATAGTGCTCAAGAGCTGAATCAAGGAAATGTTGTTATGGATCCCCCGAATCATCAACTAGTTGATAATTGAGATGGCCGAGTTAATGAGCCACCTAGAACCAATTCTGATTTTGCCAGGCCAAACTTGATAGGCGTTAGCTTTAGCATAGTCCGTCCTTGAGTGGAGGCAAATAATTTTGAACTTAAGCCTACTGTGATTCAGATGGTGCAGCAATATACTCAATTTGATGGTTTACAGGATGAAGATCCAAATGCGCATATCCAACTCTTTTTGGAGATATGCGATACCTTCAAATTTAATGGAGTTAGTGATGATGCAATCCGCCTCAGGCTCTTCCCATTCTCTTTGAAAGGCAAGGCTAAGCAGTAGCTGAATTCTTTACCGAGGAACTCCATTACTACATGGCAAGGTCTGATTAAGAAGTTTATAGACAAATTCTTCCCTCCTTCAAAGACCGCTAAACTTCGAGCTGAGATTCAATCTTATCATCAGTATGACATGGAGACATTGTATGAAACCTGGGAGAGATTCAAGGACTCAATGCGGAAATGCCCACACCATAGGATCCCAGAGTGGCTTCAAGTTCAGATATTTTATAATGGGTTGAACTATCAAACGAGACAAACAGTAGATGCCGCAGCTGGTGGCACCTTGAACCATAAAACTCCTGAAGAAAGTTTGACACTTTTTGAAGACATGGCCGCAAATAATTATGAATGGTCACATGGTAGGGGTGGAGAAAAGAAGGTGGCAGGCATTCTTAAAGTGGATATGGCTACTTCTATCATGTCCAAAGTTGAGGCTTTATCTAGAAAGATCGACGGGCTGGCTGTCTCACAACACCAGCTAGCTATTGTGGAACCCTCAGGTGGTGAGGAAGGGCAAACAGAGCAAGTGGATTATTTGGGAAACCCAATTCGGCCCCAGAACAATCCATACAACAATACTTATAACCCAGGATGGAGAAATCACCCAAATTTTTCTTGGACTAACAACAGTAATATTCAGAAGGGCAATCTGAATCCTCCACCAGGTTATCAGAGGCCAATGGTCCAAAGTTCCAAACCGCCACTTGAAGATCTCCTCACAAAATTCATCAAGGATTCAGAAGACAGACAGAAGTCCTTAGATTTGATTATGAAAAATCAAGACTCGGCTCTGAGGAATCATGAGGCATCAATACACAATCTTGAAAACCAGGTCGGTCAGATAGCTAAGCTTCTGTCAGAGAGATCTCAAGGTTCACTACCGGGAAACACAGAAACCAACCCTAGAGAACATGTTAAAGCTGTCACATTACGAAGTGGTAAGGAACTACAACCAAAGGTTCAAGAAGAAGAGAGTCAGGTGACTGAACCAGCAAAAGAACAAGTAGTTCTCAAAGAAGGGGAAAAGCATTCAGAAAAATCACCTAAAGAGAAATCATCACCTCCATTAATCCCATAATACAAGCCCAATGTCCCTT
This sequence comes from Laguncularia racemosa, assembly GCA_037954665.1. NCBI lineage: Eukaryota > Viridiplantae > Streptophyta > Magnoliopsida > Myrtales > Combretaceae > Laguncularia > Laguncularia racemosa. Next base: position 30,040 of record JBBMOL010001388.1, on the reverse strand, counting down.
ATCTAGCACGACTCAAGAAGGACAGAACAGATGAGCACTATAGCAGATTTTTAGAGATATTCAAGCAATTGCATATCAACCTTCCACTGGTTGAGGCATTATCACAAATGCCACGATATGCAAAATTTTTGAAAGAGTTGCTATCGAACAAAAGGAAGCTTAAAGAGTTCTCCACTGTAACTTTAGGAGGAGAATGCTCTATGGTAATTCAGAACAAACTCCTAAAGAAGTTAAAAGATCCTGGGAGCTTTACCATCCCTTGCCTGATTTGGGAGCCAGCATTAATTTGATGCCATACAAGATGTTCCAGAAATTGGGTATTAGAGAGCCGAAACCAACCAAAATGAGTCTTCAGTTAGCCGATCGATCAGTCAAATTCTCGAGAGGAGTAGTTGAAGATGTATTAGTGAAGGTGCAGGACTTCATCTTCCCGGCGGATTTTGTCATCCTTGACATGGAAGCAGATGTGGAGGTCCCTCTTATATTGGGGAGGCCATTTTTGGCTACTGCTAGAGCCATAATTGATGTTGGGGATGGGAAGTTAGTGTTGAGAGTGGGAAATGAAGAGGTCATAGTGGAAATGCCTGACGTCCTGATGGGAATCAAAATCCGACAAGACCTATCATTAGGACAAAAATTGAAGGATTTCAAATCTTGGCAATGAGGGCCCATTTCAAGCAGATCAACCTCGGAATAAATTATTATCTAACCTCTTTTATCTTATTCATGAATTGTATATTCCAACAGGTATGCTTATTTGGTTTCACAAGGCGATGGATAAACTCACTAAGACTCAGCTTGTGGGTTATCTATGGACCGACCTGAACCGGCGATGAGTTGAACCGACGGATTCCATCATGAAGCTAGCCTGCCGAAGATTATTTTCTTTACTTGTAATTTATGTTTGAACCATTTATTTTGTAAGCTTTATGGGACATTTTATTTGGTTGTATTTTACCTTTAGGATCGGCCACCCTATAGTGGCATAGTTGTGATTTTTTAGTCATTCTAACCCTAAAGGGTGCAAGTATAAATACTTGCAAATTAGGGTTTTTGAGGAGCTTTCGAACATTGGAGAAAAAATACCCCTTTTGCCGTGAGAGAGAGTGCCTCTTTCAAGCAATTGCTCTTATCAATTTCCTTAGTGAAATTGTAGCGAGTAGGCTTGGATTTGTTGTGTGTTATATCAACAAATTACAAGTTGATCCTAATTCCAAACTAGTGAGTCATATCTGGTGAGGATTTAGTTATTTTATGTACTTTTGTTCTTATGAAATTAGGGTTCTAAGATTCGGAATTTGAAGGAATTTTGAATTGAAATTGAATCCCATTTCATTTTCATTCTTGCAATCAACGTTATATCATATATTGTTGTTCATCAATATTTCGGTTTCTTGAGGAATTTTGAGTCATTTCCTTTGTTTGTGGCGTGGTTGTTCATTGAAAATTCATCCCTTTTTAGTTGATTGTGCTTGACCCCCCTTTAGGCACATCATATTTTGGTATCAGAGCTTAAGATTAAGAGGAGAGATTGTTGAATTTGAGATTTTTGATCCTTATATTGTTATCTTCCTATTGCCGTGAGTTGCTTATGGTTAAGAGGAGGAATTGTTGCAATTAGGATTGTCCTTTGTTTCCATCTTGTCGTAAGTTAATTGAAGGTATATGAGAAGGGTTTTGTTGATTGAAGTTTTGGGATTGAAAGTTTTTGGTATTACCTTTGTGAACCGAATTGCAAGGGAGTGGAAATTCGGATCAAGTGAATGTATTTTTTTGTTGTTGTTACCTTGATGTTTACGTGATTGATCCTTGTTGAAATTGAGGATTAATTGAATTGTTTGTATTGGTACTAATTGGCGTGAGTATCTTACTTGGGAAGTTGAAACTTGTTGTTGTAGAAGTGGACATCTTGTTGTAATTTTTTGTCTTGACTTCACCGTGAAGGAAGGGAAAGTTAGTGCAATTTTGGAAGTGCAATTGTGAAGGAAGGGAATTGTGTTTGTTTTTGCATTGTTGAATTCGGAATTGTGGAGGATATTTACAATTTTCCAGATTTGATTAGTTTGTAAGAAAGGAAGTTATTTGATTTCAAAACAAGCATTAAGAGTGAAGGAGTTAATTGTGCTTGTTTGAATTTGAAAATTTGCATCTTACCAAATGTGGAGGAGTTGCAATTAGTGAAGAGGATTGATTTTTAAATTTAAATGCTGCCTTTCTTATGTTAATTTCGGTTGAAAAATTGTGTTGAAGTGGATAAAGTGCACCGTGAATGTGTAGGAGCATATATGGTGTTGTGTTGCGCAAATTGGAAGTGAAAGTGTATAATTTCCAGATTTGAATTGTGTGGAAGAAAAGGAAACAATTTGAATTGAAACACATCCATTTACTTCAAGTAGTTAAGAGTGGTATTGATTATATTTCATTTGAATTTGAAATTGATTCTTACCATTTGTGGCAAAGTTGCATTAAGGTTGTCACTTGTGAATTTGTTGTCGTGTATGTATATGAGTTGCGGTGGAAGTGGAGTGTATAGTTGTTGTTGCCGTTTCTTGTTGTTGTTGCCATTTAAAGAAGCATTTTAGTTAGTTTAGTTGTTGTTTGTTCCTACCTTGGAAGTGAAGGGTTGTAATATATTCTTGTTGCGTAAATTTAGTGTGTTGTGTATAAAGTGTATAAGTGGCGGAGTGAGTTGGTTTTGGCGTGAATTGTTTTTGTGAAGCAAGTGTGCTACAATTACTAGACATTACATTGGTACATCAAATAGATTGCATCCACAAAAATGTCTATTAATAGTGTGAATGGAGGAATGAGTGATGTAGCATATAGTCGAATTGGTAGAGGTCAAGGTTCTAATGTTGCAGGTGGGAGGACCTTAGATGAACAACTTCGGGACCTTAGAAAACTTGTTACTACATTAGCAACAAGGATTGATAGGATGACATTGCCACCACCACCAGTGATACACCTTCAGGAGCCACCTAGAGCAAAGGGAGATTATCATGCTCTTAGAGAAGATAGAGTTGGTAATTTTGGACTTAAACCATTCCCAGAAATGGAATTTAGACCACCTAGAGGCTCAGAGTGTGCAGAGCTACAAATGCCTTCACTTGAAGATAAGGGTTCCACAGTTGAAAGATGTCAAACACCACTGTGCCAACCTTCAGAGGTTTTGAAGGTAATGATCAGTTGGACCAATTGTTAGAAGACTCTAGAGATCAGCATAACAGGGATGAGTCAGAGGAAACAAACTCGTTGGAAAGTGTTGAGATAGAGGAAACATCAGTCGATAATGAGTCCTTGTTTTTGTTACAGGAGAGATACATCCTAGAGATGGAGGAAAGAAAACAATCATCTACTATAGTATTTCAGATATTGGGATTCTGTAGAGATACTCCTTCAGATGGATTACTTTTGGGAAACAGAGTCTCTGCTGCATTTGAACTGCAAGATTTGAGGTCAAATCTTTTTGAGGTCCAAGGAGATGATGGGAATCAAAATCCGACAAGACCTATCATTAGGACAAAAATTGAAGGATTTCAAATCTTGGCAATGAAGGCCCATTTCAAGCAGATCAACCTCGGAATAAATTATTATCTAACCTCTTTTATCTTATTCATGAATTGTATATTCCAACAGGTATGCTTATTTGGTTTCACAAGGCGATGGATAAACTCACTAAGACTCAGCTTGTGGGTTATCTATGGACCGACCTGAACCGGCGATGAGTTGAACCGACGGATTCCATCATGAAGCTAGCCTGCCGAAGATTATTTTCTTTACTTGTAATTTATGTTTGAACCATTTATTTTTAAGCTTTATGGGACATTTATTTGGTTGTATTTTACCTTTAGGACCGGCCACCCTATAGTGGCATAGTTGTGATTTTTTAGTCATTCTAACCCTAAAGGGTGCAAGTATAAATACTTGCAAATTAGGGTTTTTGAGGAGCTTTCGAACATTGGAGAAAAAACACCCCTTTGCCGTGAGAGAGAGTGCCTCTTTCAAGCAATTGCTCTTATCAATTTCCTTAGTGAAATTATGGCGAGTAGGCTTGGATTTGTTGTGTGTTATATCAACAAATTATAAGTTGATCCTAATTCCAAACTAGTGAGTCATATCTGGTGAGGATTTAGTTATTTTATGTACTTTTGTTCTTATGAAATTAGGGTTCTAATTTCGAAATTTGAAAGCACCTTTGAATTGAATTTGAATCCCCTTTCATTTTCTATCTAGCAATCGTTGTTATATCATATATTGTTATCATAACAATTTCGGGATTTTCTTTTGAAATTTGAGGCTTTCCTTTGTTTGTGGCGTGGATGATCATTGACAATTCATCCCTTTTTAGTTGATTGTGCTTGACCCCCCTTTAGGCACATCACGTCCTTAAACAAAGTCTGCACCATGATGATACATGCTATGCAATCGACTACCTCAACTTCGCAGTTTCGGATTCATTGCAAGACCTGTTGATTGGTGATGCATGGGAATTGTGTTGATGAATGGGGAGAAAGAGCAACCTGAAAATATGGTGATTAGAGCAGTTGTCAATCAGCTTAATAATAATCCTGAGTTGAGAGAAGAAAGAAGCTTTGAAGGTATGAATAGATCCACCCTTCAGAGATCGAAACCTTCAATTGAGGAACCACCTAAGCTAGAATTGAAACAACTACCAGACTACCTTCAATATGCATTTTTCGAAGAAGATTCTAAACTTCCAGTCATAATTGTGTCAAATCTGGATCGAGATCAACAGGAAAGGTTATTGCATGTCCTAGGGCAACACAAGAAAGCAATTGCATGGAAAATTGCAGATATAAAGGGGATTAGCCCATCGTTTTGTACACACAAAATTTTGATGGAAGATTGTGTCAAGCCAGTGGTACAACTGCAGCGCCGACTTAATCCAACTGTGAGAGATGTTGTAAAAAAGGAAGTCATCAAATTGCTTGATGCAGGAATGATCTACCCAATTTCTGGTAGCTCATGGGTGAGCCCCATTCAAGTAGTTCCGAAGAAAGGCAGTATGACAGTGGTACCGAATGCAAAAAATGAACTCATCCCGATGAGAACTGTCACTGGATAGATAAATGACGTAACTCGAAAGGATCATTTTCCTCTTCCATTTGTGGACCAAATGCTTGAAAGGTTAGCTGGTCATGCATAATACTGTTTCCTCGATGGGATGTCTAGATATTTTCAAATTCCTATCGCACCCGAAGACCAGGAAAAGACGACATTCACATGCCTTTTTGAGACCTTCTCTTATCGATGCATGCCTTTCGGATTATGCAACGCTCCAGCCACCTTTCAACGATGCATGATGGCTATTTTTGAGGATATGGTAGGAGACAAGATGGAAGTATACATGGATGATTTTTCTATTTTCGGGAATTCTTTTGATGAGTGTCTACACCATCTTGAGTTAGTGTTGCAATGTTGTGAAGACACTAACCTGGTCCTAAATTGGAAGAAATGTCATTTTATGGCAAAAGAAGGTATTGTTTTGGGCCATAAAATCTCCAAGAAAGGCATAGAAGTGGATGAGGCAAAGATCGAAGCAATTTCTAAATTGCCCCCACCATCTTCAGTTAAGGCAATACGAAGTTTTCTTAGCCATACAGGGTTCTATCGACGATTCATTAAAGATTTTTCAAAACTTGCTAGGCCGATGACAAAACTCTTAGAGAAGGATACCTCCATTGACTTCAACCAGGAATGCATTGATGCATTTGAACTCCTCAAGAAAAAACTCATCACTGCACCTATCATGGTCACACCAACATGGGACGTTCCCTTTGAGATTATGTGTAATGCTAGTGACTCGGCTGTGGGAGCTATTCTGGGTCAGCGAAAGGACAAATACTTTCAACCCATTCATTATGCTAGCAAAACACTCACTCCTGCACAAGAAAACTATACAAACACTGAGAAGGAGTTGCTGGCAGTTGTTTTTGTGATGTTCCTAAACACACTTAAAAGCACATCCAAAAGACTTAAAAATAACTATCTCAAGTTAAGGCAAAATCGGATCAAAAAATGGCACTTTTCAAAGGAACCCTAATGATGAAAGGATGAAATTCAAACAACCAATGATATAATCAGAATACTTCAATGAAAATGCCTTCTAACAACACTCTAATTTCATGTAATCTACGCAAATGAAGCCTCAATTTGACAAAGAAAAACCGTAAAACATGAATCCTTTTCCAATGGTGAAAATCACGTTATTAAGGAAATCCTTAAAGATGAATTGGATCAATATGATAATTCCTTCAAATAATCACAAGAATTCGTGAATAAAAACAAGGATATCTAACCAAGAAATATCTCAATTCAACCCTAGATATGACACACTAGAGAAGAAAAGAAATCACAACAAAATGAAATTGATATAACTCACAATTTCAAGATGTTGCACTCGCCACAATTTCAACTTCTTGGGATTGAAATTGATAAGAGAATTTGGAATTAGGAAAACCCTAAGCCCTCTCACGAAATGTGAAGTGTTTGTTCTGCAAAATAAGCCTCTCAAACCCTCTCTTAAGCAAGTATTTATACTTGCTACTCCTAGGGTTAAAAAGTGCTCAAAATTACAAGTTTGCCACTTTTAAGGTGGCTAACCCTAAATGAAAGTTACAAAGAAATAAAAGTGTCCCAAAACCAAAATACAACCAAAATAGTTCAATAAAAATTTACAAGATACAAAATAACATAAATCTTCATGATTTAATGCCTCAGAATAGAGAATAACCGCAACGGGCCTTTGATTGTTATCCAGAAAAATGTTCTGTGTCCAACTGAAGTTGTAAGACATTTTGGCATCGCATGGAGATATATAATTGTACCTGTAAGATTATTCTCAAAGTTTATTAGAAATAAAGATATAAGATAAAATATGAGCAATTTGGTTAATCATCCAAATTGGGTTCTGAAGAGGTTGACAGTTCTAAATTTTTCCCATCATCTCCTCGGCTTCTGAAAGATTTGCCCTCAAATCTAGCGGATCAGTTGTGGAATTGAACCCTAGGATCTCTGTTATCCTGCTCCCCCTACTAACCATGGTAGTGGATGGATGCCTGACCTGTTTCTGAAAACCCTGGACCTCAAATGGAGTCATTGGTAATAGGATTATGCGTGTCTTGCCCATGCTGAACATGTAGGTATTTTCAAACCCATCATGTATCACCCGTCGATCATACAACCAAGGCCGACCCAACAGCAAATGGAATGCATGCATAGGAACTATATCACAAAGGATCTCATCATGATAGTTCTGCCCGACACTCACAGGAACCTTTGCCCTTAGGGTAACATGCATACTACCTCTATTATCCAGCCAATGCAAATGATAAGGACTAGGATGGGGTATAGTAGACAGTTGTAATTTGTCTACTAGTGTAGCAGATATAACATTCGTGCAACTACCACTATCGATGATGAGTACACAAAGGTTACCTCTGATTCTGCAAGAGGTATGAAATATGTTCTCCCTCTGAATATCACCGATATCAGGAGATGTGGACAAAATCCTGCGTAACACATTGAGGGGTAGATATTTCCCTCTAGTATGCTCCTCAGGCGCATTTGCATTCTGATCATCATAATATTCCTACAATGCTGTTGGTAGATCTGTAGGCTCAATCTGTTCATGGTCATCCCCAGTATCCTCTCCAATGTCTTCCATAACAGTCATCACCCTCTTATTTGGGCACTGTGCAGCCATATGCCCAAATCCCATGCATTTAAAACATTTTATCTGGCGCGCTTTCCCACTAGTAGATCCGGAACAGTCTGTCTCGTTTTTGGTGCCATGACCTCTTTACCCTTCCCAGTGGGTAAGTTTTCTCTTATAATGGTTGGGGTAGTAGTGTCCACTGCCTTGACTCCCTCACCTACCGCCTTTGCTCCCCCTGATCGACTGTCGGCTGAGATGGGTCTATTAGCAGTGTTGGGCCTATTACTAGGAGCCCTAAAGAAGTTGGACCTCCTTTGTCTCTCCACTTTTAAGGCCAACTGAATAGCCTCATCAAGTGTGGTATAGCGCTGCAGCTCAACAATACATGCTATCTCATATTTTAGACCTGAGACAAATCGTGCTATAGTTTGTTCCGGAGGCTCAACAGACCCACACCTAATCATAAGGGTCTCAAATTCCTGCACATAATCATCCACTGTTTTGCCCCCCTGCCTCAAGGTTTGCAGTCGTATAAACAGCTCCTGTTTGTAGTGCTCAGGAATGAACCTTTTCCTTAACAACCTCTTCATATCCCTCCAGGTCTGAACCTCAGCCTCTCCATCCTGACGCCTATTGATGATCAGATTCTTCCACTAAAGTGCAGCATACCCTACAAATTTAACAGCAGCCAATCTGACCCTGGTACTGTCGTCAATCTCATAACATTCGAAGAGACCTTCGACCTTATCCTCCCAGTCCAGGTACTCATCCGCTGATCCCTTACCATCATAGGATGGCATCTGTAGTTTCACATATTCCAAACCCCGAGGTGGCCTGAAATCCCTATTTTGATTTAGGTTGACCCTAAAATTGTCATCTCTTTCTTCCACTACTCTGTTTCGATGAGGGTTTTGTGGAGCTACTCGAGGTGGTGCTGGTTGGTTTACCACTGGTGGTTGTGGTAAAGTCATCCTGTCAACTCTAGTTGCTAGTGTAGCAACTATAGTAGTAAGCTCCTGAAGTTGTTCCTCCAAAGTTCTTCTGCCTGCCACATTACGACCATGTCCTCCACCAACTTGGCTATTGGCGTCTTCACCCAATCCCCCATTCACACTATCATTAGACATATTTGTAGATTCTTGTATGTTATTCCTCAAAATGATATGATTCAAGGATATACACTCCCACTACTATACTTCCTTAAACTCCACACAATAGTAACTACAAAAGACAAACAAACAAACCCACTTAATGTTACAATTTATAATTGCAACTCACGTGTAATACTCTTCTCCACAACAAGCCACAAGTATACGGTGCAGCAAAAATTAATTTCCACAAGTTCACTCTACGGAAACACACAAGCAACAACTACAATTAAGATGTAACACTTCCACGGCAACAACAAGGTGAATAATGAATACAAGTAGTCTTCAACTTCCACGGCAAATAATGAAGACAAGAGATTAATAAGTAGCTTTCCCAAAATGAATTCTGAATCCCACTATAGGCAGCAACTTTCAATTTGAAATTCAAATAACTTCACTTATTGCAAGCCTTCCTCAATTGGTAACAATGAATTCAAATTCAAATAGCAATCATTAACTCCCACAACTTAATTGCATATGATTTGAACTCAAATAATTCCTTACTAACCAAAATTAATGTAATATGCAAATTTTACTTCACAAATTCAGAATTACACAATGGAATTCAAACAACAAACTTCACAACTCCTCACGCCACAAGCTACTTCACGGCAACAATTGGTAAGTTTCACAATTTAAAAAAAAAATTGCTAAAGTAACTTCACTTTGTACTTCTGCTCTTCCACATGAATTAGTGTCCACAAAGTGATATAATAACCTTCCTAAATCAACTCCAACAACCAGCAAATCAATTGCCAATCCAAAACAATTTCGCAATATCAAACAACAACAACAACAACACAAATTCGGTTTTCACTTGATCAACCCTATTTGATGATCACTTCCACGAAATTGAATACAACCAATTCCCTTCTCTCAACAAGAGCTCTGATACCAAAAAGATCATGTTCCTAAACACACTTAAAAGAACATCCAAAAGACTTAAGAATAACTATCTCAAGTCAAGGCAAAATCGGATCCAAAAATGGCACTTTTCAAATGAACCCTAATGATGAAAGGATGAAATTCAAACAACCAATGATATAATCAGAATACTTCAATGAAAATGCCTTCTAACAACACTCTAATTTCATGTAATCCACGCAAATGAAGCCTCAATTTGACAAAGAAAAACCGTAAAACATGAATCCTTTTCCAATGGTGAAAATCACGTTATCAAGGAAATCCTTAAAGATGAATTGGATCAATATGATAATTCCTTCAAATAATCACAAGAATTCGTGAATAACAACAAGGATATCTGACCAAGAAATATCTCAATTCAACCCTAGATATGACACACTAGAGAAGAAAAGAAATCACAACAAAATGAAATTGATATAACTCACAATTTCAAGATGTTGCACTCGCCACAATTTCAACTTCTTGGGATTGAAATTGATAAGAGAATTTGGAATTAGGAAAACCCTAAGCCCTCTCACGAAATGTGAAGTGTTTGTTCTGCAAAATAAGCCTCTCAAACCCTCTCTTAAGCAAGTATTTATACTTGCTACTCCTAGGGTTAAAAAGTGCTCAAAATTACAAGTTTGCCACTTTTAAGGTGGCTAACCCTAAATGAAAGTTACAAAGAAATAAAAGTGTCCCAAAACCAAAATACAACCAAAATAGTTCAATAAAAATTTACAAGATACAAAATAACATAAATCTTCATGATTCAATGCCTCAGAATAGAGAACAACCGCAGCGGGCCTTTGATTGTTATCCAGAAAAATGTTCTGTGTCCAACTGAAGTTGTAGGACATTTTGGCATCCCATGGAGATATATAATTGTACCTGTAAGATTATTCTCAAAGTTTATTAGAAATAAAGATATAAGATAAAATATGAGCAATTTGGTTAATCATCCAAATTGGGTTCTGAAGTGGTTGACAGTGCTAGAATTTTTCCCATCATTTTGCCTTTGACAAGTTCAGACCATATCTCATCTTATCTAAGGTCATCATATACACAGATCATTCCGCCTTGAAATTCTTGCTGGCAAAACAGGATGAAAAGCCACGCCTCATTCGGTGGATCTTACTTCTTCAAGAGTTTGATCTTGAGATAAGAGATAAAAGGGTGCCGAAAATCTAGCTGCCGACCACCTGTCACGTTTGGAGAATCCCTGTTTAGAAAGACCGAACGAAGTTGAGATCAATGATGAGTTCCCTGAGGAACGATTGTATGCCATCAAGACCGTTGAAGATGATATCATCCCACGGTTTGCTGATATTGCCAATTACCTAGTGGCAAGGGCCTTTCTTACGGATATGAACAAGCAGCAGAAGAAGAAATTTTTCACCGAATTGAAGCACTACTACTGGGAAGATCCACATTTATTCAGAATTTGTGCTGATCAGATGATTCGAAGGTATGTTTCCCATGAAGAAGGATGGAAAATCTTATTCCACTGTCACAGTGGGCCAACAGGAGGACATCATAGTGCCAATAAAACGGCACACAAAGTATTGGAAGCAGGGTTTTACTGGCCGTCATTGTTTAGGATGCTCAGAGATATATAGCTCGATGTGACCGATGCTAGAGGGATGGTAACATATCAAAAAGGAATGAGATGCCACAACACTACATATTAGAGTGTGAAGTATTCAATGTGAGGGGCATCGACTTTATGGGGCCCTTTCCTCCTTCCTTCGGAAATAAATACATATTGGTAGCTGTGGAGTACGTCTCTAAATGGGTAGAAGCATAAGCCTTGTCGACTAATGACTCCCGGGTGGTTGTTAAATTCTTGAAGAAGCTCTTCTGTAGATTCGGGGTCCCACGGGCACTCATAAGTGACAGAGGTACACACTTCTGTAATTCGTAAGTTGAAAAGATTCTTAAGCGATATGGGGTGACTCACTGTCTTGCTACGCCGTATCACCCCCAAACTAGTAGGCAAGTGGAGGTTTCAAATAGGGACCTAAAGCGTATCTTAATGAAGTTTGTGTCTCAACATAGACGAGATTGGGTCGAGAAGTTAGATGGTGCTTTGTGGGCATATCGGACAGCTTACAAAACCCCCCCTTGATACTACTCCATATCGATTGGTCTACGGGAAAGTTTGCCATTTACCAGTTGAGATTCAGCACAAGGCATTTTGGGCAATCAAATCTGCCAATTTAGATCTCAGCCGGTTTGGAGCACATCGAAGGATGCAACTTAATGAGCTAGATGAATGGAGGCTCATGGCATATGACAATTCATATATATACAAAGAGAAAGTGATGTGCCTAAAACCAAGAATAAGTACATACAAAACCAATTTGAAAGACAATCAAACAATGTCAATCAAACTAGTCTCAATCTCATGAATAATGGCGTCAATTTCCAATGTTTATAACCAATGTTCTTCAATTAAGATGTGTTCAATCTTAAATCCAAATATGATATAGCTCTGATACCAAAAAGATGATGTGCCTAAATCCACTTAGAAGCACAATCAAAAGAATCAAGGAAAACACCTTAATTCACAAAACACAAAACCGGTTCACTTAACTAAGTAAATGCGGAAATCCTAAGGTAATGGAATGAAATCCAAAGAGCTCTAATTGCTATTATCAATCCAAACAAGTAATCTTCATCAAATAATAACAATTAGAATTGAAACCACGTGAATCAAATCAAGAAATCAAATGGGTTAAACCGCAAATTCCAACCCTTCCTTCAACTATCCAATTCACGCCACAATAAAGAGAATGATATCATATATCAACATAATCAATCCTATAACAAGCTATTGATCACGAATTTGGAATTAAAACAAGTCCAAGAACATCCAAATCAACCCTAGATATGACTCACTAGAGAAGAAATGAACAACAACAAAGATGAATCGATATTACTCACGATTTCTCCTTGTTGCACTCACCACAATTTCAACTTCTTGGGATTGAAATTGATAAGAGAATTTGGAATTAGGAAAACCCTAAGCCCTCTCATGAAATGTGAAGTGTTTGTTCAACAAAATTAGCCTCCTCAAACCCTCTCTTAAGCAAGTATTTATACTTGCTACTCCTAGGGTTAAAAAGTGCTCAAAATTACAAGTTTGCCACTTTTAAGGTGGCTATCCCTAAATGAAAATTACAAGGAAATAAAAGTGTCCCAAAACCAAAATACAACCAAAATAGTTCATAAAAGAAGAAATATATAAAAGAAATAGTCTTCAAGATGTCGGTCTTTCTATAGGATCCATCGGCCCAGCTCATCGCCGATTCAGGTCGGTCCATGGATAACCCACAAGCTGAGTCTGAGGGAGTTTGTCCATTGCCCTATAGAATATGATAAGTGTGCCTGTTGGAAAACACAATACAAGAATAATAGAAAAGAGGTTAATATATAAATAATTCTGGGGTCGATCTACTCAAAATGGGCCCTCAACGCCAAGATTTGAATTCCTTTAGTTCTTGCCCTAATGATAGGTCTTGTCGGATTTTTAATCCTATCAGAAAGCCAAGAAGTTTCATGATGCTCGGCTACCACGGAATGGATAGTTTAATGAAGGGGACTTTATATTACTTTTCAACTCTAGGTTGAAATTGTTCCCTGGGAAGCTTAAATCAAGATGGTCCGATCCATTCCAGGTAAAAAAGGTTTTTCCCTACGGCACAGTTGAGTTAGAACACCCGGAGAAAGGCATTTTCATGGGAATGGTCAAAGGCTTAAGCATTACTTTGGGGACCAAACAGTTTTGGAAGAAAAGGAGGAGCTGAAGCTCATTCTCATCTCCATTTGAGCTCCACCGGTTCATTACGTTGAGCTAACGACGTTAAACAACAGCGTTTCTTGGGAGGCAACCCATGTTGTTTAGGTAAGTTTTCTTCTTTACTCTTTACTTTCTTTATTATCACCCATTGTTTTGGAGTAACTTTTATAGGACAGCAAGCTACAGAGGGGCTAACCAAGTTTGGATTCTATGAAAGTCACCTTAATAGAGCTTCTTTTAAGGTTTAAGTGTGGGAAAATTCAGGATGGGAGACCTTTTTAAGGAAGTGCAAGATGAAGTGATGACAGGTATGTACTTTGATTTGCACAACCGGGTACACTAGTGGTGTATCCAGTTTCTCACACATGCCAGAGGGTGTCTAAATTGACTTTGCAATAAAAAAGGAGAATACGTCATGGTGTGCCCTCCCGTGTACTTCAAAATATGCTCATTGTGTACATATCAGAGATACACGAATAAGGTACACGCTCGTGTACCTGGTCGTGTATCTAACCTACAGAAGGCACAATTCGATACACGAACAAGGTACACGCTCGTGTACCTGGTCGTGTATATGACCCACAGAACACCCCCTCTATATACACGAACAAAGTACACGCTCGTATACCTGGTCGTGTATCTAACCCACAGAATGCTCTCCCACGATACACGAACAAGGTACACGCTCATGTACTTGGTCGTGTATCTAACCCACAGAATGCTCTCCCACGATACACGAACAAGGTGCACGCTCGTGTACCTGGTCGTATATTTGACTCACAGAATGCTCTCCCATGATACACGAACAAGGTACACGCTCGTGTACCTCGTCGTGTATCTAACCCACAGACTCCTACGATACACAAATAAGGTACACGCTCGTGTATCTAACCCACAGAAAGGAATCCAAAGTACACAACCAAAGTACATGACCGTGTACTTAGTCGTGTATCTAATTTTTCTGCTCGTACTATAAAAGGACTCCTCACTTCACTCTGCCATTTACACGACCCATTCTCCATTCGTGTATTTGACCCACTCACTCCCACTCTACTCCTCCATACTGTGGTTGTTCTTTCCACACCATAAATTTCTTCCATTTCAAGGATTCAAGGTAACTAAGTTTTCTCTTCTTCTTCTTTAATACTTATTGCAATACGGTTGCTGCTCGGTTTTCTTTTACGACTACCATACATGCTTGCATCTATGATGATGGTATGATGAGTGATTTCGCATTTTGGAAGTCGATTGTTGATAGATCTGTAGACATTTTGAACTCACGTGAATGCATGTATGATTGACGTCATGAGTGGCTACCAAACAAGTGAATCGACAATTAGGGTTTGAACATGAATATTTGGGACTTTGATTTTGTGGGTTTCTGGAACAATGTTGTTGTGTTTTTTTTTTTTTTTTTTCAGATGTTCTTCTTAGAAACCAAGTTATGAGGCCATTTTTTTTTTTTTTATGATCACTAAACTATCGCACCTAGCTTCTTAGAATCAAAATTCGAACTTTATCGTTTGATGATGCTTCGGGTGTGTTGTAGTTACATTTTTTGCCTTCAGGAAGGTAGATTGATAATATACTAAAGCCACAAGACCTGATTGTGAGCGTTCCTATGGTAATTTGTGCATGTATTAGACGGGTAGATACACAACTAGGTACATGATCGTGTACCTTGATTGTGTATCTCAACTGTGCTATCTTCCTCCTTGTTTCGGAAACCCAATGCAAGTCCTATCATTTTCTTTGTGTAATTAACGAACCTAACCTATTTTGAGACCATTGTGATTGATTCAGATGGTCACAAAGACTTGTGCAGTTAAACCGAAGTTTACCAAGAAGAAGAAGACCACCTCTGCTAAGAGGAAGCGAGATGGTGCTAGTTCATCCTCTACTCCACCCCCCCCCCCCCCCCCCCCCCCCCCCCCCCGAAGAGTTGCGGAGGAGCCATGGAGTAAGAAGTGGTTTGAAATTCTCTCAAAAAAACCGTTTGGTGCACATCAATACTTGGATTGGGGCATGCTGGAAGGGTATGGATTAGTTTAACCAATTAAGGAGACCCTTGCCACCGGACCATGGGAGGTCCTGTTCACCATCCAAGAACCAGCGTATAGGGATGTTACTCTTGAGTTCCTATCCACTATGTAGATACAGAAGACGGAAATTGAAAAAGGTTAAGATAACTCTTTCAGTTTTGAAGTATACGGGCAACAACACAACTGTACTATCCGCCAATTCTGTTCTCTAATGGGATTCTACACTGAAGCTTTTACCTAGACACCTGAGTTTCGGGGTTTACATTGCCGTTGGCCTCCCCATGTTAACATTCAGGTATGTTCGGCGGCGTTAACCGGAAACCCGAATCAAGAGTACTTTCCATCCAGCTCCAAGGCCTCTCTAATTAAGGATGATCGCCTCAAAGTTTGTCATTGGCTCTTGACAAACACAATTGGAGCCCGAAAAAGCAGTAAGGGAGTTGTCAATAACTTTGAAATCTTCTATCTTTACAGCATCTCCCACGGATATCAAATTAATATCGGGTTGGAGTTGGCCTTTTATATATGGAGACAGGCACATGACTCTCGTTCTAAGGGGACTTACTGTGGCAGATTCATTACTCATTTGCTGAAGAGCATGGACATTTTCCAAGACCCTAGGCTAGAGACTGCTAAGTGCAATCAGGAAAGAATCTCTTATGGGCCGTTTGCCAAGTGGGAAGTGAAAAAAAATCACAGGAACTTCCCACACTTCTAGTAGGCCGCATCCTTCTGCACAATCCTCCAAAGCTGCTCCTTCCTTGTCTTCACCTGGTGAGTCTTCTATTCCCACATCGGAGCGAGTACTTGATCGCTTGGCATCCATTGAGATGACCCAAGGAGAGATGAAAGTTCAACTACAGGGGTTAAAAAAGAAAGAAAGAAAATTTAGAAAATTTGTAGTTCACGCTTTCTAGTCGCTGGCTAAGTGCTTCCTAATGGGGCAAGCCAGTTTGCCCACTTATGCCTCTTCCTCTAAAGCTGAAGAGGAAGTTAAGGCCAGCGGTGATAAAGACAAGGAAAACGAGGGAGAAAGTGAGGGAGAAAGTGAAGAAGATACTGAGGAAACCACGGAGGAAGTGGAACCAATCATTGCCAAGGGGGAGGAAAGTGATGATGAAGAGGATGAAACATATGAGAATGAAGATGATGAAGATGAGGAGACTAGTTCGGAATAATGAATGACTTTAAGTTGACTATTTTATTCTGCATATTCGAGGAGCTCTTTCTATTGAGCTAGACTCTTTCTTGCTGGATGACTGTAATAATGACTGATCTCTATTTACTCTTTTACCTTTTGTTTTTGTTGTGTTGAACTTTGTTGATCTAGGTGCTATCCTGCGAATGCAACAGGTCCCATAACTTTCCTTAGCGAACTTCATCGATATAGATGATCGACATTCTGCTAGCTATGCAATTGGTCCATCACCTGTTTAATCCCGAGAACTCTCAGTTCCTTATCTTTTTATTTTTTCTTTTTATCTCTTTATTTATCATTACGTTCTTGAATGATAAAGACATTGGGGACAATGTCTCAATCTAAGTGTGGGGAAGGGGATACTAAAGAAATTTGATAAGGGTTGTGCTGAATTGTATGAGTCATTCAAAAATTTCCCCTAATTTTTGTTTTTCTCTTTTTGCTTGATAATCGAATTTTGAAATCATGATTGCAAATTACATAGTATTCTAGCATTTAGTGAATGAATTCCTCTAAAAGAGTGTTGTGCATGTCACCTTTGTCTTCTTTGGAACATTGATACTTAGTCAAAGTTATGGGATAAAATCGTTGTGAAACTCAAAGATCTTGAGAGCCATTTAATCTTTCATGAAAGGGTAAATGAAATGATTCTCTTAGTGATCCTTCTTAGAAGATCTCTTTAAAGTAATAATTTAATGAAAGCATGTTATACTTGAAAAATAAAGGATTGGTTAGTATAGGCAGGCTTTGGTCCCTCAGAAGAGCGAAGTTTGACTCCGCTACTAACTAGTCAAAATAATAAGTTAAGGTAATAGAGGTTCGATAGGGTTCCTTTAAAACCTGGTCACCTAATGTCGTCTGGCCTGGGATCGGCCGACCGAGGAAATTACCGTAACAAAATGAAATACCATAAAGGCAAAAGTTGAGAGGGTCCTGTAACTCGAGCAATTAAGCCCACAGGAATGCCCTCAATTGAGGGGATAACGTTCGTTAACTTGGGTGACGAGCCTAGGATTATCGGCTGAAAAATCGTTACATGGGTTGCAAGATCCTAAACAAAAAAAAAAGGATGAAACCAGTGAACTATTACAAAGAATAAAATCTTTGAAGAGATCAACCAACAAGGAGGAGGAATCTAGGGGAAACATAAATGCAATATATTTTCATTATTGATTGCTTTACTAAGAGAGATAATTGAGAAGATTATAGACTCTTTAGTGGTGTTGAAATGTACCACGTTTCCTTTTGCTCTAATTGATCTTGTGTCCAATTTTGATCATGAAAGCCATTGTTAAATGACAAGGGTAAAGATTGGTCTACTCTGATTAATCCTAGAAATTTGACTAAAATATCTTTGTTACAATACTTTCATGATAAGGTGAGAAGCACACTCATTAGATTAAGGGAATGCATTGAGCTTTAAAGATTAAAATTCATAAATGCTAATGTCTGAGTAGTATTATTTGGTAACGACAATCATGATTAATGAGAAGTTTGATTAATGTTTTATTTTGCTTGAGGACAAGCAAAGACTTAAGTGTGGGGAAGTTTGATAAGTCGCAAAATACCCTTATCTAGAGTAATGAAATTGTGCTTTATTGTTGAATTTTTAGATGATTTGTTGAAGAAAAGGATGCTTAATGGAATGAATGTTAATTTTAGGATCTTCTAGAGTATTTTGGAGCTAAGGGAAGGAGTTTTGAAGAGTCAGATCAAGTTTGGAAGGAATTGGATACAATACATGTGAAGAAAAGAATTCTGGAAAGTACAAAAGCGAGATACACACCCATGTACTTTGCTTGTGTATACTGAAGTGGATGTCTAGAAAGTACACGAGCAAAGTACGTGCCCATGTACTTTGCTTGTGTATCTAAGTTTTGCTGCTGTTCAACGTTGTTTCAAATACACGACCAATGTACACTCCCATGTACTTGCTCGTGTATATTCACCTAAGGACACTTGGAAGCAAGCATGAGATACACGAACGAGATACACTACTCGTGTATGTATCCAACCCGGGTACATGTATAAATAGACCGTTAGTTACCCTAGAACGAGGTTACAAATTTTTTATTGGCTCTGACTCTCATAACAACATGGGAAAGAAGATTCTGTCAATTCCAAAGGAGATTGAAGACCCACGAAGAAGAAGATTCTATCTTTAAGGGTTGTGACTATGAATTTTATTTATTCTTCCAGTAATTGTATTTCTTTTGTCCAATTTATGGAGGAGTAGACTCTAAATCTAGATTTTATTCAAAACTTCTCTGTCATGTGATGAAGATTTGGTTTTTAATGCGAAGTTGTTGGCTTTCTTATGATTAATTGCATGCCCCTCAATTGTCCCTTAGATTCATAGATCCGAAATATGAATTTATGCATGATATCAAATTAGTTAATTGAGAAATTGCTCTTATGATTAGATTTAATGCAATTAATGAGATTCGATTGTTCTTCTAGAGATAGGAAACAAGAGTCTTCTATTTACATCGACTATGTTGATGTGAATTCATGTGCTTTATGCAATTCTAGGTTGCTATTAACTAAGGAGAGATCCTATTTGATAAACCTAGGATTAGATAGGTTAATATACTTGAGAAAGTAGTTAACTTGACTAGAGAATTCGATAGTATAAGAAGTTAATTACGCCAATCTTCATAAATCTAATGAATTACATGATAGAGAAGGAGTAGAATAAGATCTAGGTTTCTTTTGTTAATTGATAAATCTTCCGAACCATTGTTGTTAGTGAGTTATTAGTTTTAAGATTAGAGTAATTAAGTTTCAACCAACATATTTAAGCGGCGGTTAGATAATAGGAGCGGAGTTAGTACTAGTAGTTGGTGTATCTCTGAGGGACGACCTTGTGCTTACTCGCTATATTACGCTACGATAGGTGCGCTTGCCTATTGCTTCGTAGTAAGATTAAGAACAAGAATTCAATTTATTAAAACTACAATTGGCAACGATCAGTCTCCCCTGTCTCAACCTGTTCCATTGATATTTTTGCTTCCTTTTCTAACTCATCTGTATGTCACTGACCTTCATGGCCCTCTAATGGTTAGCTCAACTACTCATGGCCCTCTAAAAACCTTAGAAGGTGGACACAATTGTTTCTAAACATGATGGGAATCTTCCTGGCGATCTTGATGGACAGGAAACTTGATTTGGGTGATGATCCAAATCACTCATATGAATATAGTTTTTTCTTTATCTAATAAACATTTGAATGATAATCTAGCATGTACAACGATCTTTCTTCATGGGATGCCAAATGAACTTCACTATTGGTCAATTAGGGACATCATAGGATTCTCATCCAATGGCCTGTTGTGATCAACATTGACTCGACGAATTGGCTCTTTAAAGATTATTAATTTTTGTACTTGTAATTATTTCTTTGGACTATTTATTTGTAAGCTTTTGGGACATTTTTATTTGGTTGTAATTGGTGTTTTTTAGGATCGGCCACCCTATAGTGGCATAGTTGTAATTTTGTGGACTTTTTAACCCTAAAGGGAGCAAGTATAAATACTTACTTAAGTAGGGTTTTGAGGAGAATACACTTGACATTTGCTGCAAAATTTCATGAAATATTAAGGTTTGTCCTAAGATTTCATAGGACTCATATCAATTTCAATCTAATTGAAATTGTAGCCAGTTTGCAACCTAGTGAATTGTGAATAATATCAATTCCCTAAGTTGATTTCCTTTTCATCACTAGTGTGTAATATCTAGGGTTGATTAGGTTGGTTCTTATTGATCTTATTTTGGCGTCACTTGTGATCCAAAATCCTTTCATGCAATGTTATCTAATTGATTGGTTTTATCTCTTGATATTGCCTTTAATTTTATCTTCCATTGATTGTATGCATTTCCGAATTGTTGAAGAGGAGTTTCACGACCTTATTTGTGTTGTTGGTGATTTGGATTCTTATTCATCTTATGTGGAGAGCTAAATTCCATTGATCATTATATCATTTGGTATATGATTTATTTTAACCACAAATCGAAACATAAACAATTTTAGGGTTCACGCAATTTGTTCCAATTTTGAACCGGTTTTGATCTTATGTTTTAAAGTTGTTTAATTGGATTATTTGCATATTCTTAGATCCCCTTTTAAGCACATCATCTCTTGGTATCAGAGCTTGAGGTTTTGAGAAGGGGTTGATTGATTTTGAATTCAGAAATTAGGGGTTGTTGAGTTATCACCTTGATCTAAATTGTGAAGTGGAGTTGAGTTATTTCATTGTGTTTTTAAAGTGCTATCATTGTTATTAGTTGTTGTAAACTTGGAGTACTTGTAACATTCTTGGCTTCCTTGAGAATTGGTCGTAAGTGTTTAGTGTTCTTGAAGTAGACTGTGAGGAGTAAAGACTGTTCATTCTTTGTGATCAAGTGGAGAAGAGTGAATTGTTGTATTATATTTTCGAAAATTCAGGAGCAGCAATTGTAATTTTCAGATTTTTTTTTCAGAATTGAGGTATGAGTTTAAGAAGTAATTTGAAATTCAAAACACACATTAAGTGATTGAGTAATTATTTTGTTCATTTGAATTTGAAATAGCTCCTTACCATTTGTGGAATAGAGCAATTATTGAACTCAATTTGAATTTGAATTTGAATTTGAGTTGCCTTGTTGTTGTAAATTGCGGTTTGATATCTTATGTGGAAGTGGAAAAGTGCACTGTAACTTGAAGGTGTATGTTTGTGGTGTTGTATTTTGTAAATTTAATGAAGGGTGTGTGTGTATTTAGCATGGTTTTGTGTGTGTTCTTTAGAGAAGTATTATTGGTGATGTGAGTGGAGGTAGAGAGCTCTTGACTGTGAGCAAGGGAAGTGTGTGTGGTGGTGTGAAGTTGTGCATTTATGTGTGTGTTGAGGTGCTGCACATTGTGAATTCAAGTAGCGTGAAACCAAGGCAAGAAAAGGAAAGTTGAGTAGTAGAATTTGAATTCAAACAAGTAATTAAAGTGTGAAAGTAATTGAACCCATTACTTAAACACTTATGGGTGAATTTAATTCTTAATTACATAGAAGTGATTGTGTGTATTTCATTTATTTAACTTTTCTTGAAGTACTAAGAATTATCTCCTTGTGTTTTAAGTTCTTGCAACACGGTTTTATTATATTGGTGTGGTTGTTAAATGTCTTCTTGTGAATTGGTGTTGTTGAAGGATTGTGCTGTAATTTGTGGAAGTGTACGTCATCAAATCACAAACATGTCAAACGATAGTGAGAATAGGGGAATTGGCAATGAGCCAATAGCTAGGTTGGTGGAGGTTAGGGTCATAACACTGCAGGTAGAAGGACTTTAGAAGAACAACTCCAGGATCTTACTACTATTATTGCTACTTTAGCAACCAGGATTGATAGGATGACATTGCCACAACCACCAGTGGTAAACCCTCAAGCACCACCTCAGGTAGCTCCACAGAACCTCTAGAGAGAAGGAGTAGTGGGAGGAGGAAACTTGGGTAGAAGGATAGAGAGAGATCATCACCCTTATAGGGAAAAGAGGGACAACAACTTTGGGATTAATCCTTACCCAAATAGGGATTTTAAGCCACTTAGGAGATTAAAATATGTAAAGCTGCAAATGCCTTCCTTGATGGTAGGGGTTCAGCTAATGATTATATAGACTGGGAAGATAAAGTTGAAGGGTCTCTTTGAATGCTATGAGATTGATGATAATACCTAAGTTCTATTGGTTGCTATTGACTTCATAGGGTATGCCGCCTTATGGTGGAAGAATATGATTATCAATAGGCGCAGGGATGGTGAGGTTGAAATACAGACATAGATGGGATATGAAAAGGGTTCTGAGAAAGAGATTTATTCATAAGCACTATAAGCAGGAACTGTTTATGCATCTTCAGACCTGAGGCAGGAGGTAAGACAATTGATGACTATGTATAGAGTTTGAAACCCTAATGATTAGATGTGGGTTAATTGAGCCTCCAAGGCAAACCCTAGCACACTCCGTCTCTTAGGACTGAAATATGAGATAGTGTGTGTAGTTGAGCTATAGAGGTACAATACACTTGATGAGGCTATTTAACTAGCCTTTAAAGTGGAGAGGCAGAGGCAATCAAACTTTTTAGGGTTTCAAATAGTAGGCCCAATACTACTACCAGGCCCATGGGAGCTAAGGGTCAATCAGGAGGACCAAAGGTAGTAGGTGAGTTAGTGAGGCAATGGACAGAGCTACCCCCGCACAGACAGGGAGAATATGACCTCAAGAAAGGGTTAAAGAGGTAATAGCACCAAACTTTAGGCTGATTATACCGAAAACTACTAATGGAAAGTGCGCCAAATTAAATGCTTTAAATACATGAGATTTGGGCATATGGTGGCACAGTGTCTTAATGAAAGGGTCATGACTGTTATAGAGGGTGCTGGAGAGGAGGATGAGGATAAGAAGAACTAGTTAAGTATACAGATCTATCTATAGCATTGCAGGAATATTATGATGATCAGACTACAAAAACACAAGAGGAGGGCACAAGTGAACAATATGTACCATTAATGTGTTGCGCAGGGCTTTGACTTTATCTCCTTATGCTAGGGACAACAGAAGGAGAACATATTCCAACACTTCTTGCAAGATCAAAGGTAACCTTTGTGTACTCATCATAGATAGTGGTATTGCACAAATGTTATATCTACTGCACTGGTAGACAAATTACAATTATACATAGTCCACATCGTAACCCTTATAACTTGCATTGGTTGAATAATCAGGGTAGTATGCATGTTACACAAAGGACAAAGGTGCTCGTGAGTGTTGGAAGAAATATCATGATGAGATCTTATGTGATGTGATCCCCATGTGTGCATTTCATTTACTATTGGGTAGGCCTTAGATGTTTGATCGAAAGGTTTTTGCATGATTGGCTTTAAAAAACACCTACATGTTTCAAATGGGGGGGTCTCGAATAGTATTTGGTACCTATGTCTCCATATGAGGTGCACAAATTCAAGAGTAGGTCAAGACTACTTCAATTTCATCTAGTAATCAGGAAAACAGGGCAATAGAGGCATTCGGGTTCAGTCCAAGAAGTGACCCTCTAAATTTGAGGGTAAATCTTTCAAAGGCCCAAGGAGATAGGATGGAATCTTCTTAGTGATCTTGATGGACAAGGAACTTAATTTGGGTGATGATCCAAATCACTCATATGCATATATGTTTTTTTCTTTATCTAATAAACATTTAAATGATAATCTAGCAAGTCACAACGATCTTTCTTCACAGGATGCCAAATGAACTTCACTGTTGGTCAATTAGGGACATCATAAGATTCTCATCTAATGGCCTGCTGTGATCAACATTGACTCGGCGAATCAACTCTTTAAAGATTATTAATTTTTGTACTTGTAATTATTTCTTTGGACTATTTATTTTATACTTTTTGGGACATTTTTATTTGGTTGTAATTGGTTTTTAGGATTGACCACCTATAGTGGCATAGTTGTAATTTGTGGACTTTTTTAACTCTAAGAGGGAGCAAGTATAAATACTTCCTTAAGTAGGTTTTTGAGGAGAATACACTTGACATTTGCTGCAAAATTTTGTGAGATATTAGGGTTTGTCCTAAGATTTTCATAGGACTCTTATCAATTTCAATCCAATTGGAATGTGGTGAGTTTGCAACTTAGTGAAATGTGAGTAATATCAATTCCCTAAGTTGATTTCTTTTCATCACTAGTGTATAATATCTAGGTTGATTAGGTTGTCTTATTGATCTTATTTGGCGTCACTTTTGATCCAAAATCCTTTCATGTAATGTTATCTAATTAATTGGTTTTATCTCTTGATATTGCCTTCAATTTTATCTTCCATTGATTGCATGCATTTCCGAATTGTTGAAGAGGAGTTTATGGCCTTATTTGTGTTGTTAGTAATTTGGATTCTTGTTCATCTTATGGGAGAGCTTAATTCCATTGATCATATATCATTTGGTACAAGATTGATTTTAACCACAAATTGGAACATAAATAATTTTTAAGGGTTCATCAAATTTGTTCCAATTTTGAACCGGTTTTGATCTTATGTTTTGGAGTTGTTCAATTAGATTATTTGCATATGAATTAGATCCCCTTTAAAGCTTATCAGAACAGTCTGGCCCCTTGGTGATGGGCTCATCTTACTTTAAACCCCAAGATCCTTTAATGGTTTACTCAACTGCTCATGGCCTCTAAAACCTCTGAAGGTGAACACAACCGCCTCTGAATAGTTTGGTCCTCTGTGGTCTACTCATCTGACTCTGACCTTTAAGATCCTCTGAAGGTTGGCACATCTGTGTTTGACAAATGTTGTCCTCTATATGTTGGCTCATGTAACTAGGAACCTCTAAAGGTTGGCATATCTGCCTCTGCACAATTTGGTCCTCTGAAGGTTTGATCATGTAGCTATGATCCTCAGGAATCTTTGATGGTTGACTTATCTGTCTTTGCATCTTATAGACCTATAATGGTGACATAGGGTTCAATACTATACGTATACCATCCTGTTGGAATATATAAGTATTTCTATAACCATCATGTAATACCATCCTATCATATAACCATGGTCTGCCAAGCAATATATGGGATGTACGCATAGGAAGAACATCACATTCAAGCTCATCACAGAAACTTATCTCCTATACTGAAGGGTATCCTAGCCCTTTGGGTTACACAAAGACTCTCTTGATCATTTAACCAATATAATGTATAGGGTTTAGGATGTGGGTAGTTACAAGTTTCAACTTCGATACTAATGATGCAGCTACAACATTAGTACAACCATCACCATCAACAATAATTATGCACAAGTTTCCTTGTACCCTACAAGAAGTATGGAACAAATTTGCCCTTTGTCCATCATCAATGGTTAGCAAAGAAGTCAATACTTGATGTACCAAAGTAGTAGAAGTATACAAAATCACTTGACATGGTTATTAACTAACTTCAACAAGTTAACAACACACTTCTCTACAAGTATCACAATAACACGCCCTTACACACCTATGGTACACACTCAACCAATTACAAGAAATACTTATTGTCACCTCAAGTAAAGTCAAGTAAAAAATTGAAGCACAAATAAATACTTCCAAGTAGTTAAGAAATTAAATTCAACCAGCAAGTGTTTAAGTAATGAGTTCAATTACTTTCACACTTTAAAATGTTTGTTTTTTAATTCAAATTCACTACTCAACTTTCCTTTTCTTGCCTTAGTTTCACACTACTTAAATTCACAATATGCAGCACATTAACACAAACACAAATGCATAACTTTACACTGCCACACAATTTCCCTTATTCACCGTAAAAAATTTTCCACCACCACTCATGCCACTAACAACACTTCTCTATACAATACACACAACACCATGCCAAATGTACACACACACTTCACACAACTTTACAAAACACAACACCATACACTTATACCTTCAAGTCACGGTGCACTTTTCACTTCCACATAAGTTAACAAACTGCAATTTCCAAAACAATTAAGGCAACTCAAATTCAAATTAAGTTCAATAATTACTCTATTCCATAAATGGTAAGGAGTCACTTTCAATTCAAACGAACACACAATTACTCAATTACTTAATGTGTTTTTTTGAAATTCAAATTGCTTCCTTAACTCACACCTCAATTTGAAAATTCTTTGAAAATCACAAAATGTTACTCCTCAATTTTTTTATGAAAATGCAACACAACCATTCACTCTTCTTCACTTGATCACAAAAGATCAACACTCCTTAGTCCTCATGGTCCACTTCAAGGACACTACACAACACGGCCAATTCTCAAGGAATGTCAAGAATGTTACAAGTACTCTAAATCTACAACAACTAACAACAATGATATCACTTCAACAACATAATGAAATAACTCAACTCCACTTCACAATTCGGATCAAGGTGATAACTTAACAATCTCTAATTTCCAAATTCAAAATCAATTAACCCCTTCTCACAACCACAAGCTCTGATACCAAAAGATGATATGCTTAAAACCAAGTTAAAGCAAATGCAATCAAACAAATGGAACAATTCCTAATCAAATTTAAAACGGTTTAAATTGGAACAAATTGGTGTGAACCCTAATATTTGAAGGTGATCCGATTTATGAAAATCAATGAAGATTAAAACCACAATGATGATATTTTCTCAAATAAATCAAGAACTTAACTCAACATCCAATGAAATTCTAACCAATAACCATACAAATAAATCGTGAACTCCTCCTCAAAAAATGGAATTCCACGTAAAAAATATAAGACAAATTAAGGCAATATAATGATAAAAACCAATCAATTTGATAACATAATATGAATGGATTTTGGGATCACAAGTGATGCAAAATCAGAAGAATAAGAACCAACCAATCAACCTTAGATATTACACACTAGTGATGAAAAGGAAATCAACTTTGGGAATTGATTAACTCACAATTCACTAGGTTGTAAACTCGCCATAATTCCCAATTGGATTGAAATTGATAAAAGTCCCATGAAATCTTAGGAAACCTAATCTCTCACGAAAATGTTTGTTGCAATTTTCAAGTGTATTCTCCTCCCCTCAAAACCCTACTTAAGCAAGTATTTATACTTACTCCCTTTAGGTTTAAAATCACTAAAAAATTACAACTATGCACTAAAGGGTGGCTGTCCTAAAACACAAAATACAACCCAAATAAAATGTCTCAGAAACTTAACAACATAAATGGTTTCCAAGAAAATAACAAACAAATAAAAATAGCCTTCAACATGTTAGCTCTTCAATAGGATTCGTCGGTTCAACTCATCGCCAGTTTAGATCGGTCTATGGATAACCCATAAGCTGAGTCTTAGTGATTTTGTCTATCGCCCTTTAAACCCTAATAATGTGCCCTTTGGAATACACAATATAAGAGAAATAGAAAAGATGTTAAAATAAATAATTTGGGTCGATTTGCTCAAAAAGACCCTCATCGCCAAGATTTGAAATCCTTTGGCTTTTGTCCTAATGATAGGTCTTGTAGGATTTTGATTCCTATCACGAATTTCTAATTCCAATCAAAGGCACAATCATTAGGGAATTAGGTTTGATTTTGGATGTTGTTGTTAAATGCACAAAAAAATCAAAATCCCTCACCACAATTCAAAGGAGAATTGATAAGAGTATGAGATGTGAAAGGGGAAAATTTCTGGCAACAAAATGTCAAATATGTGATGTTCAAAAAAGTCCCCTTCAAACCCTAGTTAGCAAGTATTTGTACTTGCTCCTTTTAGGGTAAAAACCACATGAAAAATTACAAATAAACACTTGGGGCCGGTTCCAAACAACACATTACAAGTAAATCAAAAACCCAAAAAAATGAGTAAAAAGTGACCGGGTTTTAATAATAAAAATATAAGTATAAAAGATGATTCAAAGGGCCATTCTTCAAGTAAAATTTATTTCATTGCGGACCGTTAGATGTGAGTCCGATGATGTCCCCAATTTGATCAACATGTATGTTATTTGGCCATCCCCCGAAAAACAATCACTATACCTGCTATATTGTAAACCAAACATTATTAATAAAGAAATGAACAGATGTGGATATTTGGATCAAATCCAAATCAGGTTCTCCTCTGTTGGGCCCGTAGGAGATTCCCATCAGTAAGGTCTGATTGTTTCCATAAATTTTCCTAATCCTAATATCCTAGGGTTGAGTATCTGCGAGTAAAAGTTAATAGATTTTAGAAAAACGGGTGAAAGGAACAAGACAATCATGAGATTAAGCATTTGGAATTTAATTGCAAATTAAAGCAAGTAAGCATTTATATTTCATTTAAAATGCAAAAATAGTAATTGAATCAAAGTAATTTGGTCCTAAATACAAGAAATTAGGTTAGAATGCAATTTTAGAGAAAAGAGGAAAAATTTTTTGAAATAGGGAAATGTCACGCCCCACTTTAAGTCCTAAGTGACAAACCGCCACAATTGCCTAATCTCCCGTTAAGTGACCGCGAAGTGTCCCATCTCAAGCATCATGCCTATTAAACACAATAAAACATTTCCTACTCAAAAAAAAACATTTAAAAAACTATATTATCACAAGGCCTTTAATGGGTCCCATTACTACCAAAGGTATACCCAAGACTTTTTAGATCACTTATAGACATTTACAACTATTTTCAGAATCAAGTTTAGCAATATCTACATCAATCTAGTCCTCGCATTCCTTCCGAAAAAACCTTGCTCTTAGTTTTTGCGACAAGTACTTACCTTGGTTCGCTACTTCCCAAAAAGGAATTTTGGTAGTCAAAGACCTACAAGATAAAATCTACAGGAGGATAAGCTAAAAGCTTTGTGAAAAAAGGGTGAATCTCTTAGTGTTGCAACAAACACAAACAATTTCAAGCAAGTTGTCAAAACAAATGCTGTGAACAATATATGAATTTTAGCATTACTGGTCTTTCGGTAACCAAGTGTAAAGTTCTAAGTGCCACGCCCTGAAAGGAGGCCTAGAAGTTTCCTTAAAATCACCATGGCACGTGTGCACTGTTTCATATAATTGCCTTCGAGCTAGAGATCGAAAAACTCTAAGTAATTAAATTTTCATTTATGACTAATCAAGTCCATATTTTTAGATAATAAAATAAACTATGGATCCGTTTTCCTACGGTTAAAACCCTGATCACAAAGAATTGGTATCCCTTACCAACTATAAAAAAAGAATAAATCCTAAGTTTCACAAACTCAACTTTATTTAAAAAAAGGGGGCTTAACATTTCACCTAAAAAATCCATCCTTCACAATTCTTACTTTGTCGTTCTGGTCTTCCAAAAACTCTCGACACTTCACATCTTATCCCATCCCAAGCTTCGTAACGCTACTTGCAAAAAAGGCCCTTTTGGGAAGGGTGAGCACACTAGGCTTAATGAATGGGATGGTAACACTTCAATGCTGTGTACACACAAGCAAATTCAAATCAAGTTATCAAAATATATGCTATGCAAACAACATATGAAGCAGCATCTCATGTGGTTTTTGGTAACCAACGGAAATCTAGGGTTTATGCCCCCTTCACCTTGGGTTTGGGGATTTCGAAGCTACTATCGTACTTGGGTCTTACTCACATCTTTATTATTCTTATCACTTATTTTTAAACTGTGTCTTAGCTTTAATGTTTTTTTGGCTCAAATGCCTCAATCCCGAGCATTACACCCTCAAGAGACAGGCTAGCTCGGAATCGTAAGGCGTGACAATCCCCTAATCACTTAGTTCACACTTGGAGAACA
>JBBMOL010001387.1:0-40751 GCA_037954665.1 Laguncularia racemosa | reverse complement strand
ATACCTATCCTTCACCTGCTTATTAGCTTCCTCACAAATCTGCCTTTGCCTCGCTGGATTAGTCCTGTAGGTAGGTCGGTTGGGAATGGCTGCTCCCGGAATGAAAGACAATCGATGCTCTTTATGCCCCTAACTGGTGGCAGTCCACTGGCATCTCCGCTGGAAACACATCTCCATATTCCTGCAGTAAATCTGAAAACACACTAGGAAAGATGGGGTAATATCGTCAGTGGCCAAAATAGGCCCATTGTAACAAAAGTACTAAGATATGTCTACTGGCACTCAAAGCAAAGCCTAACCTCACTTGCCCTAGCAATCAAACTCCACACTCCTTACTTCTTTTCTCTCCAGGCCGATTGCATCTTGCTTTTTCACTCCCCCTCTTCTTTCACTTTGCTCATTTTTATGTACACTTTATAGTTGCACACCTTATTCTTCCTCCTCAAATGCTTTTCTACTCTCCCTCTCTTTTCTATTCGGCCTCAACTCTCCAACCTCTCTAATTTACATTGGTTCCTTCATACACTTCCTTAGAGACATGGTGCCAAATGGTTCTCCCTTCCATCCTAGTAAATTAGTACCTATTGAGATATCCATCGTGCACTGTTTCCTATCAAATTGCCAAGGTCCTGCCTATCAAGATATCACCAGCATCAAAGGTACTACATCACAGAGCACCTCAACACATACTTTCCTATGGAAAAAGAAATGAGAGCTTTGCCTGTTTACCTTAACCTCCACCACAGTCGCTGAAGCCCTACGTATGTAAGGTCTTTGGGTGTATGTACATAGGCAGCCCCAACCTGTCACTCAAGAGGTACTCACCACATTAGTACAACTCCCACCATCGACAATCTCACTACATGCCTTCCCCCTGCACATGGCATCTAGTATGAAACAAGTTTCCCTTTGCTCTTCATGGCCCATCCTCCTTCAACTGGGGGTTAGTGCACCCTAGCTACATACAAGTCACCTTCACTGCCTCTCAACCCTCTCAGCATCACTACACTCCTCCAATGGAGGCATATCATGACTTCACCTCATTGTTCCAGCTTCCCTCATCAACAGTGACCAATCCTCACCATTTCCATATCACCATGGTCCGCCTATTAGGACATTCCCTACTAATGTGTTCCTGACACCTGACACTCCAACATTTTAATATCCTATTTCTCTTTTCTGATCAACAACACTTAGGTTGGAAAGAAGATGAAACCCCAATTGAATTTTCCTTTTAAGGCCTCAACATAGGCTTACTACCAACTCTTAATATCAGATTTTCCATAACTCTCCCATGCAGAGTTAGAATTAGAAGAAGGTTTGGAAACGTACCGTTTTTGCCCTCTACCTTGGATCGAGTTGTCTCTCAATCTTGATGGCAAGAATGAACAATCACCTCTAGCTCTACATAATCTGCAACTCCACCCTGTCGGCGATCTCCTTGTTCACCCACCAAAGAAACGTCCCAAGGTAGTTTCCCTCATCCTCATCTACATCACTCTCGTCATGATCATCTCCATCTCCTTGTAGTAGTCCCTCCCCCACTCCTACTACCCTGTCACAGAAATGTAATTTCAGCATCAATTCCCTATGAAAGTATCTAGGGACTAATCTTTTCTCAACAAAGCCTGAGATCAAGCCAGGTCCTCAATAGGAACTCCCCCATGATTCCCTCCTCCTTCTAGTCACCATCTGATCCCACCGGATAAAGCATAATCCTGAAAATTGGGTTACGCCAATTTCACCTTTTTTCTCTTTCACTACATTGGACATTTCAAAAATCAACTCAACCTCTCATCTCCCACTGCAAGTATTTCCTCTGGGTCAATTTACCCCTGAAAAATTTGGGAAGCTTCATTTAATACTTCCCAGACCCAGTCTACTACATCATCAACAAATCGACCCCTCTGCAAGTGTAACTCTCTTGCATTCGACCTCTACCTCTTCCTGAGCCCATGCCTCTACCTACTCCTCTACCACCATCTTCTTTCTCCTATTGACTAGCATGCTGCACGATCCTCAAAATCTCCTCCAGATATCAGTAGCTCAGTCACTTCTTCAGCTTGATGCATAGGATTTTTACGCACCCCTATTCCCTTCACTAGTACTTGACTCCCTCTTCCAACAACCTGTAGTCTCAAATTCATATGCTCTAGAGACCTCTCTCATAGCTATAATGGCGTTAATCATACGCCGAAAACTTCTGACTGTTGTGCTTCACGCACCAAAGCCATCATCTGCACTTTTTATCATATTTTTGAAGCACCACTACCTGTCAATCTTTTACCTACAAAAACAACAAACGTTAATGCTAAACAAATTTTGAGTTTCCTCACAACTGCTCCTTTCGTGTTTTTGCACTCTATTGATGGGGTTATCCACTCGTGTTTCTCACAATCGATATTGGCACACAGGTATTCCTCACAACTCTCAAGCCCGCTCTTAAATGTTCTTAAGCGAATCACACTCCCAAGAGCAATTTCCAACGAATTTCAATACAAAGACGCGAATTTGGTGTTTCCCACTATCCTTAAACAAGATACACTAGGATTGAAGGATATGGTGTTCCCAAGGATTAGCAAAAACAAGACAATCAAATAATTTCAGATTTTTTTTTTTTCTTTTGGTTATGAACACTGTTCACGAACAAATTTTTTTTTTTTTTTTAAAACACCAATTGAAGACTAACTAATCCTAAGCAAGGATCAAAATAGTGAAAATCCCCAAATTGATGAACAAACCCTAGAACATGAGAAGTCACAATTTGATCAATCTAATCAATGGAGTACATAAAGATCACAACTTTATATCCTAAATAACGATGGGAAACAAGAATCAAACAAAAACAAGAAAAGATATAACCTGATCTAGAGCCAAAGCTCTGATACCAAATGATACGAAAACCTTCGCAATCACGCCTTGAAAACCCTTTTGATTAGTGTGATCCCCCAATGCAGTAATACGAAAACCCACGACACCAATTTGGAAATCAATCCCTAAGAAGATTAGAATTTAGGTTTGACTTAGGTTATATGATCTAAGATTAGAACTATGGAAAGCCCTAATTCGAAATA
Organism: Laguncularia racemosa; assembly: GCA_037954665.1. Taxonomy (NCBI): domain Eukaryota; kingdom Viridiplantae; phylum Streptophyta; class Magnoliopsida; order Myrtales; family Combretaceae; genus Laguncularia; species Laguncularia racemosa. Next base: position 37,677 of record JBBMOL010001387.1, on the reverse strand, counting down.
ATCCACAAGAGAAGTCGATCAATCTTCCTTGATTGTTCCTAGGAGCATGTATTCAAATAAGAACACAAAGAACAAAGCAATAAGCTTTTTGGTATTTTCAATATCTCAAAACTGAGTTTTACAATGAGGAGTCTCCGGAATATAAGGAGAAAACCCTAAAACATTACATGGAAATCGCAAAACAAGTGAAAAGTGCGCATAAAAGAAGGCCGGCCATTTAGGCTGGCAGCCTACTTTTCAAGGCCGGCGGCCTTCCTTGAAAATGCACCGAAACATCGGCGTTTTCAAGGCCGGCTCCAAGGCCGGCAGCCTTGAGCCGGTGTATCTTCACCCGATGCTATTTTCATCAAATTGAAGTTCTTTTGCCTTCTTTGCCCCAAAGCTTTGAATCCCTTGAAGTCCTTCACCTGTGATCTCCACCAAGCCTGCAAATGAGAATTCAATGTTTGTTGTAGCTTCTAGCTCTTGATCTCGTGATTGGTCCTTGAGGCAAGCTAATCGTACTTGAAACCCCTTGAACTTCATCCTTAGCCACTTGATCTTCTTCTTGACTTGGCTCTTGAGCTGGATCGGTGACTCTTCCATAACACTTATGCTACTTCTGGAAGACTTTATGGGCTAAGTTAGGAACTAAGTTATTGTTTCTACTACTTGTCATCCACAGACTGATGGTCAAACTGAAGTAGTAAATCGAACTTATCTACTTTGTTGAGGGCTGTCATTAAAAAGAACATTAAAAGTTGGGAGGATTGTTTACCGCATTTGAATTTGCCTATAATCGTACAATGCATTCTACTACTAAATTTACTCCTTTTGAAATTGTGTATGGTTTTAATCCACTAACTCCTTTGGATTTATCACCTTTTCCTATTTCTGAGTATGTTAATCTAGAGGGCAAGAAGAAAGCAGAATTTGTTAAACAAATACATGAGAAGGCAAGGCTAAACATTGAGCGAAGAACAGAGCATATGTGAAACATGCCAACAAGGGTTTTCAACAAACTGTCTTTGAACCTGGAGACTGGGTTTGGGTTCACATGCGCAAAGAGTGGTTTCCTGTGCAGCGTCGATCTAAACTACTTCCTAGAGGCGATGGACCATTTCAAATCCTTGAGCGCATCAATGAAAATACATACAAGATTTGATTTTACCCGTGAGTATCAAGTAAGTGCTACATTTAATGTTACTGATTTGAGTCCTTTTGATGCAGGCAATGATTTGAGGACAAATCCTTTTCAAGAGGAGGGAATGATGGGAGCCAAGCCAGAAGAGGTGAATGAGGATCCTCTTGAAGTGGCACCTAGACCAATCACAAGAAATCAAGCGAAACGATTCAAGGAAGCACTTAATGGGTTGATAAAGGATGTCCATGAAGTCGAAAAGGATTGGAGCAATCATGAAGTTAGAAAGGATTGGAACAACCATGGGAAGGCCCTGCTCTTGTACAAGTCATACCAATACGGGTGAAGAGGGCGTGTCTTTACAAGGCACGGCCGTGTAGGAGTTTGGAGGTTACACAGAATCATACACGGTTCAAAGGCACGGCCGTGTATGTTGTCAAGATTTTCACAGAAAGATACATTACTAGAAGTACATGGTCGTGTACATTGTCAAGATTTCCATAGAATTATACACGGTCAAAGTACAAAGGCCGTTGTATCTCCCCGATGCCGGCCTCATGTCTTGTTTTGTTATTTTTACGCAACTTATCTAAGCTATGTCGTTTTGGGCTTTATTGTTATGAATTGTAAACCCTAATAAAAAGCTCCTAGGGTTAAAACATAGAACATACAACATTAAAGTTTGAAAAAAAACACTTTTGAGAGAATTCCTCTCTTGGTTCTTGAAAGAACTAATCTAGAACTTATGGGATTTTTCTTCCATGGCGTTCATCCCGACTTATCAATCGGTCTTTCATCCCGATTATAGCGTCTTCATATTATACCAAGGTTTCTGTCTCGCTTATAGACAACGGGTCGCGGTTTCCACTTGAGTGTGTTTGGCATCTTAAGTACGAATTTCGAACGTATTGGTATTGGGGTTTTGTCACACGTTGGCATGGTTCATAATTAGTTAGGAATCCGAGCAAATCGATTTTGTATCAGAAAGTCCTTTCTACTAACACCATCTCCAATCTCATTAATTCACTTGCCTCAACTGTCATAGTAGCTAACATATTCTTTCCCCATAATTCATAAGTAGGTAATTCTGTTGGGTTTTGTGCTTCCAACTTAAACATAAAGGAATCTCCTCTAGGTATGTTGAAGTGTACCACCATATTATAGCAATCAATGGTGGCATGGTACTTTGACAACGAGTTGACTCCTAAGATTATATCAAACTCCGTCATCTCTATCATTAATAGATTTGTTAGCATTACCCTACCTTATATCTCCACTCTTACATTTCTAAAAATCCTATTTAAAACCCTTCTAACTTTTAAGGGTGTATTAACTTTCAAACAATCATCCATAAATTTAAGAATCATGTATAAAAGACTCAGACACATAAGAATGAGTGGCACCAATATCAAATAAAACATAGGCATTGCAAGTGTGTACTTAAAGCATACTTGTAATAGCATCCATATCTGGAAGGTCCTAGTACTACTGCTACAGAAGTGCAAATACTTTAGTTGGAGCCCATTATCTGAGGCCTCTTATCTGTGGTCTACTAGCCTACACCTATGCTGGAGGTCTCGCCGCATGATAAGCTAGACCTATCTAATTCGTCACTTGACCATGAGTACAGTCAACTGCCTTATATCCCCTCTCTTTACACACATGACAAAATACCAATGGAATGGATCTCTCAGTGCAATTTTTGCTTATGTGACTGGACTTCCCACAAGAGAAGCACATACCCTCAAGCTATCTACCGTCCCTCTATTCATGAGGTCTATAACACCTAATACACTTAATTGCAAGGTTTGTTAGAGGAAGTGCTAAGGCACATGTTAAACCTTTAAAGGGGAAGTTGCAGTAACTAGGGGCCTGTTCTAGGCCATTTAGGGCCTCTTACCCTTGTCTCCATTACCACACTCCCTTGACCTATGGGTCAATTGCTTCTCTATACTTTTTCTGCTTTGCTCTATGAATTTAGCGTTATCTACCACCTTAGCATAGGGGTTAGCTAGAAAGATCTAACTTCATGTTAGAGATTTAGCTTTAAACTCCTCACAAATCTCCTTGACCTTAATCTATCATCAACACATACTACTTCGGGTAGGAACTTAATTAGGCGATTTAGTTCCACCTTATATTTGCTCTTAATTATAATATGCAACTTTCATCCTATCACTAATGTTGCTGGGAAAATATTTCTATAAAATAAATCTCGAAATCCCCTCTAGTCTACATATCCTCTTGGCAGCTTAGGAATTGATGCCCATTAACTTTTTGTAATTCTTTTTAGCATGAATATAATATAGTCTACCTTCCTATCTTCTGGAATTCAAAAGGCAATCAAAGTCTTCTCCATCTCTTGAATCTAATTCTCTACCTCTATTAAGTCATCAATCTCAGGTTTTAACTCCATTTGCCACTCGAGCAAGCTTGTCTAAGCTTATTGGCTCCTCAACTGCTCTAGTTTAGTATGCATTCTGCATTTGCCATTACTATGCTATCAATCCCACTAGATTGTTCACAGTCTCTAAGAGTTGAAACGGTTTAGTCTACAACTTGATCTTATCTCCTTGATGCTTGTTAACCATGAGGATACCCCTCATTTGGGTTGTCATGCCTAGAATCTCTTGATGATCTTAACCAAGTAATTCTTCTTAGAGGCATTCTACTCAGGGTGTAGAAATAAAGAGTAAACTAAAAAAGTCAAGTAAAAATAATGAATAGCTAACATACTAAAAAGTACTCATTTAAAGGGAAAAACAAAAGAAACTACAAAATAAGTAAATAATGTATGACATAATCAAACTCAAGAGTCTAACCACTCTCTTCACAATCTTGTCATCCTACATATTCAATGCCTAATTTATCTAGAGATAAGAACTTACTTTCTATTGATTGAAGCCTATACTTATTGATCATCGTCTTAGTTCCTAGGGATCTTCAAACTTAAGCTCTATTACCATTTAAGCTGTAACCCTCCTAGAACTTAAGATGCCATAACTTGCTACGTGTCCTTAAAGGGTAAAGACATTTTAAGGCTTTTAACTAGCTAACACTATATAACCTACAATAATTGTTAACCACAATTGGGAAAAATTTGACTAAAATCATTCATGATGATCTAATTGATTCTCATTGTAAACCATAAACTGCTTCAAAGATGATCTTGAATATCATTAAATAAAAGATAAAAATAGTTAAAATTTTTAACTAATAACTATCATATCATACTCTAATAGTAATCAATGTCTTAGTGATGTTAAGAACTTCAATTGGATTCCTCGCTCGGTTGTAATAGTAAAAATAGTACTTTATATTAATCCCACCAATGCATATGACCCTAGGCCCTCATCATTGGAGGTGTAATCATCTGTAACTACAACTAAAAAAAAAAAATGATCCTCAATAGGTGAGCTAATGCCTAGTAATCCACAAGAACACATGCATGATCAAACATCTCTTAAATCACATGCATCAATGCAGAACTCAACAATCAAATAACAAGTTATTATTTGAATTAGTCCTCAAACAATAGAGCGTTGCTTATGACCCCACTACACCATATAAGATATAATATATAGTACAGTGTTGATAATTGCCACTATGGGCTCCAACACCCATAGTTCTTAATCTACCGAATCATCTCAGTATATTACATATTGATCAACGGTGCCCCTAAAAATTTTACCACTATAAGTCCTTAAGTCGAGCCATTCACAACCAAATAAACAATTTAATCAATCCGATATACCAATTATTCTAGTTCCTCAACTATTCTAACAAAGACAATCAACACATAAGATTACACGTACTTGAAAGGGTGGTATCAAACACGACTAGTCCTTGCCTAATAGTTGTACTAAAACTTGATAAAGAACAATATAGTTAACATTAGCACAAGCTTAAAATATCGTCCGAGTTATCTGATTTTGTTACCTAGTTATTGGTAGGTCGCTTTCTTTACCTCTGATAAAGTTTCTAGGTTAGGTTAGGGTTTAGGGTTAAAGAAAACGAGAAAATAGAAAAGAAAACAAATAAAAAAGATTCCCATGGTACATGGTTGTCTAGTAAGCCATATCCATGAGCATAGTAGGGAACACGATTATGTACAATAGCCGTATACCTTCCTACACACTTCCATCATTCTACATGCCTAAGTACTCAGCCATATACTTAGTTGTGTACGGTTTACATGGGCAAATACATGGCATGTACTTGGCCATGTACCTTATTGTTCCACTTTGAATTCTCTTCCCAATTCACTAATTTTTAACTTCTTCTAACCCTAGATAAAATTTCCCATCACTACTAAGCCTAATTATATGTTGTTTATCACATTAAGACATTAAATTTGGTTTAATTAAACAACTTACTAGTTTAAATCACTCTAACAATTGAAGTCCTATCCTAAACATTTTCTCACACTAGTCATTTTGTAGTGAAATCCAGTGAAATCAACCTTAACTCATATCACCTGCAAGTAATGGCAATCAAGAATAATTGATCAGTATACTTACTGCGAATAATTTCGTTAGATCACGGGGTTTGTAGTAGTCGTCTTCTTCTTCTAGGTTTTTCTTACTCTAAGGGTGCTATAGTGTAGAAAGTGAAAAAGGCCAGACTAACCTACGCTTGACCATTTTATACTTATCTCGTAAAATGACCAACTTACCTCTTAACTTAATTCTTATTACTTTTATTTGCCCCTTACCTTTTATTATTATATTTTTTATTTTTTTCTCTAGTTTTACATTATCAAAGATAAAAAAAAAAGCTATTCAATACATGTATAAATAAAAAAGGGGGCAAATTTTTTCCCCGTATTCAATACTATAGTGAAACCCTAGAAATTTTACATCAACATAGAATTTTTGATTTCAACACTCTAAAGCTGAAAAAGATGGACTTTTCAATAAAAATTCTTCAAACTCATAACAAAATAAGGTGGAATTTGAAAAAATTCCATTATTAGAAAGGCAATCTTCCAAAATGTCAGCAAATTTAAAAAAAATTTAAAGCAATTTCTAGATATGTTCCAGAAAAGTTATTTAGAGGGTAAACTAAGAGAGTGTATGGTTAAAGTGGATGGCTTCCCAAGGTTAAAGTTCAACTTTTTTTTTTCCTTTTTTTTTTTTTTTTGTTTTTTTAAAAATTCTTTTATTTAATCAATAGGGTATAGAAATTTAAGTAAAATTATTAGTTTTTTATGTGGTGATGTCAAATCATTTTTCTATCATATGTTATCCACATGAAAAAAAAGAAGAAAAAATCATTATATTTCAAAAAATGGGGCTTAAAAATTTACTTTTTAATTGAAAAGTCTTACATATTTTACTTAAATAAAATATCGGGCATTCTATAATTATCCTAGGAATTAGAAAAAAAAAACATACTGACTAAGCATAATTTCTACATTGGGATATTTTTAAATTTTCCCAAAAGAGTTTATTAGTGCAACCTTATTTTTCCCCAAACACATCTTTTATTTTATTTATTGATGGAAATCTATCGAGCCAGTAGACCATAGCTGAAGGGCCCTAAATTTAAATTTCCCGAAGGAAGCTCCTGGCAATTCTCCCTTTAGCCCCCGCAAAGGGTAGAATCCACCAGGCACCTGCCCCATCACCAGTTCCATATACTATCCTCAATACTTCCCGGGGAGTTCTTGGATATGGTATGGAACATTTTTTGCAGACAATACATTGGTCATGATCTTTCCTTGGGCCCCCAAGCTCTGCAGGAAACTTTTAAAACCCTTCCCATCAAAAAGGGCCACACTTTCCCCAGTTTTTCCTGAGCCCCGAGAGTTTGCTGGTCCCCTTCACCCAAACCGGCCCAGGTTTTAGGGCCCCTTCCCCCCCTTTTCCCCTTTGGGCCCACGTTGGCTAAGGTATGCCCTTAACACCGCGTCTTGTCCTGCCTCCACACCCAACAAAACCCGCCCCCAAACTCTTATATTCCCAAAAAATGTCAATGATCAAGATTATTCTCTAAATGTATCGTTACTACTTCTTTAGAGCCTTTAGAGGATGTTTATTTGGTCGAGTTCATATCAGTAAATTTTTCTTACGTTTCGGTGGGGGGGAAAAAGACGAGATTTGGAAAAGGTACCAACATATCCACCTAGACCCAAATAAGGAATCAAATAAGATGCTAAGAGGTAATTGATTGAGTTCGAGTGTGGGTTTAAAAGGTGGGGTTAAACTTGCCCCACCAATTGCCCCTTTATCAAATGTCTTGCGAAGTAGGCAGCACCTATATTTAGAGAGGCCTTTGAATTTTTTTTTTTTTTCCACCCCAAACCGGGTTTTATAAATAGCCCTGAAAGGCGCCCCCAAAAAGATTACTTAGATTATGTAGATGCTCCATTACCCAAAATTTGCCCGTATGAGGGGATGTTTTGATCCTCTTATTGCCCTATATATATATATACATAATTTTTATAAAAAAAAACATAGGCATGGAAATTTTTAAAGATCATTAATTATATGTATAAAAATTTTTATGCCCCATCATGTCAAAAAGCCCTTTTAGAAATAATTGTAACAGTAAACTTTATTTTATAGACCTTCGGTGACCAACTTTTAGTAGCCGAACTCCTCAATTACATGCCGAATAAGAGGATCGAGGTTGGCCTTCTGGCCACCTACAGGCGGTGGGGGGGGGGCCACCCCCTTTTTTTTGATATGGAGCGATGTTGTCTAAAACCAATGCCCGATGCGCCATATAAGAATCGGCTTCCAAAAAATCTAAATTCCCTGGCCAGTTGAACCTAATCCACATCGCTGGCTGGGGTAGTCCAACTTTTTAAGATGCATCATTACCATGGGAAGCCCCCAATGGATGGAAAGAAAAAAATTAGAGCCCAAGATGATGAAAGCCATGATGGGGTCAAGCTTGAAGGGGGAATGTGGATCCTCTTGGGAAATGCCCCTGGGGCCGATCACAAGAAAATCGGGGGAAACGATTCAAGGAAGTATTAACGGGCTGATAAAAAGGGTATCCAAGAAGCCCGGGGGAAAAAATTTTAGTAAACCCTGAGAATTTAACTTGCATTTGTACAAGTCAAATTTAAGGAGGGTCAAAGCCCGCCGGCCTTGACAACAATGGCTTAAACTCTGCCGACTTTTTAACCGACGTTGGCCCAAATTTGAGTGAAAAAGAGGGACTACGCCAGCCACTACGCCCGCTGGGTTTTATACCCGGCTACAAAGCCGTTTGCTATTTTTTCCCCCCAACTTTTTTATGTTTTGTAATTTTTTGGGGTTTTGTCCTTACGAGTTGTAAACCCTATTAATAGCTGCTAGGGTTGGAAAACAAAAAATAGAACTTAGGGTACAACATTGATTAATCAATTTAGGTATTCCTCTCTTGGTTCTCCAAAGAACTTCTCTTGAACTTATCAGAAAAATTTTTCCCTGGCGTTCAAATTTAAAAATTATCAAACGGTCTTTCATCCCGATTTGGTTTTGGCGTCAACAGAATTTTACCAAAGGTTCTTTTCCCTCATCTATAGGCAATGGGTCGCCCCCCCGTTTCCACTTCGATTTTTTTGGCCCCCTTGGTTTGCCCAATTTTCTAAACGGTTTTGTATAGGGTTTCGGGCACAGGTGGGCGGGTTCGTATCCCGTTTGGTATTTGAGCCTAGGTTTGTTAAACATTAGTTCGGTTTTTAGAAAGGTAACATCAAAACCCTAACTCCAAAAATTTTTCCCTATCAAAACCCCCTTTATATCAAATTTCGGAATTTTCCATTGCTTCATAGCCCCAAATCCCTAGTGTTAATTGTTTCTTGAGTAGTGTAGTTCCATTCTATCAATCTTGTTACAAAAAAAAAAAAAAAAAAGGGGAACGACAAACAAAAAAAAAAAAAAAAAGGAGAAGAACGAAAACAAAAAAAAAAAGAAAGAAAAAGAAAAAAATTCAAGCCCGAAGAGTTTGTTCTTGAATTCTACGGAAGAATTTGGTGTAGTTTGGATTAGTTCCCAAGAGAATTGAGAAGAGGAATTAGTGAGTTGATATCAGCTCTATGTATGAGAATACACGAGTGATTATGGGATATCCTTCTTTGAGTGAAACAAGTGAGGGAGCGAATCGTGACATTTAATTCTATATATATTTGTGTTAGTACTAGTCTTTTATTACAGGAACCATGTCACTGCGAAATTTCTTGAAGGTGAGAGGGGGAGGTTTGATGCTAGGTTAGTGATGGAGGCGTTGACGAGTGAGATGAAGAGAATGTTTCAGGAGGGGATGAAACAAATTCATGAAACGGTGGAGCAGAAACTAGAGCAATCTAAAAACGTCTTTCAAGAGCGTAAGAGAGAGAGTTGTTCAAAAAGAGGACAAATGGTTGGAGATGAAAATTCTGATGATGAGTTTGATGAACCTTCTATCGGGAGTTATAGAGGTTATGGTGGTAGGAATAGAGGAACTAGGGATTGGGAAGATAGAGGAGATAGGAATAGAGAGGATAATCGATTGAGTAGTATAAAGATGAAGATTCTTCCTTTCCAAGGGAAGAATGATCCCGAGGCATACTTAAAATGGGAGAAGAAGGTAGAGATGGTGTTTGATTGTCACAATTATAGTGGGAGAAAATAAGTGAAGCTTACTGCCATTGAGTTTTCAGATTATGCCATAGTGTGGTGAGATCAACTGATGTTGAATAGAAGAAGGAATGGCGAACCACCTATTGAGTCTTAGGAAGAGATAAAGAGGGTGTTGAAGAAGTGGTTTGTTCCTGCTTACTACTATCGCGAATTGCACAACAAATTGCAAACTCTTAAGTAGAGAAGCTGAAGTGTGGATGAGTATTTCAAGGAGATGGAGGTTACTATGATTAGAGCAAATGTTGAGGAGGATAAAGAGGCTACCATGGCTAGGTTTCTTGCTGGGTTAAATGGAGAGATTCAAAATGTAGTAGAATTACAGCATTATGTGGAATTGGAAGATATGGTTCACATGGCTATAAAGGTTGAGAACCAACACAAGAGGAAAGGTAGTAGTACTTCACGGTTTCAACAGGGTGCTGGTTCATCTACTTGGAAGACTAACCATTGGAGGAAGGAAGAAAAGTCTTTACCCACCAAGCCAAAAGGAGAGCAAGAAGCAAGGGGGATCTACTCCTAGTAATCAAGGTAAACCTAATTCTTCTACTCCTAGAAATCGTGACATTAAATGTTTTAAATGCCAAGGAAGAGGCCATATTGCTAGTCAATGTCCGAATAGGCGTGTTATGATTTTGTGTGATGATGGTGAGTATGAGACTGGGGGGGATAGTGAAGATGATGATATGCCTTCATTGGAGGATGCTAGTGATGACTAAGAGCCTGCATCAAGGAAGTTAGTGGCAGTAGTGAAGCAAGCTTTGAATGTGCAGGTGAAGGAAGAAGAAGAGGTGCAACAAGAGAATATCTTTCATATTAGATGTTATCTAGGTGACCATATTTGTAGTTTGATCATTGATGGGGGGAGTTGCACTAATGTAGTGAGTACTTTCATTGTTGAGAGGTTGGGGCTCAAGACCACTAAACACCCTAGCCCATATAAGTTGCAGTGGCTGAATGATAGTGGCGAAACTTTGGTGAGTAAGTAAGCCTTAATTGCTTTTCGCATTGGTATGTATGAGGATGAGATATTATGCGATGTAGTGCCGATGCAGGCTTGTCATGTGTTGTTGGGGAGGCCATGGCAGTTTGACAGGAAGGTTGTTCATGATGGCTTTTCTAACAAGTATACGCTTGTTCACCATGGCAAAAGCTATAATCTTAAACCCTTAACACCTAAATAGGTGTATGAGGATCAGTTGTAGCTACAACAATCTTTTGCAAAATATAAGGTGAGTGAAAAACAGAGGGAGATTGAGAGAGCAAAAGACATAGAAAAAGAAAAAAAACACAAAAGTCAATACCAAGAGAAAAAAGAGAGGAAGGCTGGAAAGAGTGTGAGAGGCCAAGTTGAGAGGGGATCAACTTTGGTGGTAAGTGAAAAGGAGAGTGCAGCCTTATAAAATGAGAGTTGTGTGGCAAGAGCGAGTGTAGTGAGGAGAGTGTTAGTGATGAAGCAACCCATGTTGTTGCTGGTTTTTAAGGAAACTTGTTTGAATACTAACGAACTTCTTAACTCTTTGCCTAGTGTGGTTGTGTCTATTGTGCAGGACTTTGAGGATGTCTTCCCTGAGGAGATTCCAAAGGGGTTACCACCTATTCGTGGTATTGAGCACCAGATTGACTTTGTACCCGAAGCATCTATTCCAAACAAGCCAGCTTATAGGAGCAATCTAGAGGAGACAAAGGAACTCCAAAGGTAGGTTAATGACTTGATGGAGAAGGGGTACGTGAGGGAAAGCATGAGCCCATGTGGAGTGCCTGTGATTTTGGTGCCTAAGAAGGATGGGTCATGGAGAATTTGTGTTGATTGTCGAGTTATCAACAACATCACAGTAAAGTATCGTCATCCCATTCCTCGCTTAGATGACATGTTAGATGAGTTATATGGGTCTAGTATCTTTTCCAAAATTGATTTGAAAAGCGGGTATCACCAAATTAGAATGAAAGAAGGTGATGAATGGAAAATAGCATTTAAGACAAAATATGGTGTCGAGTCTAATTTTTGAATTCCCATTCCTAATCCGATCTAAACTAAACCCTATGCTCATTTAATCTATATCCTCGACTTGGGTTAGGAATTTCGTTTGATTTTTGGAGTCGCCACCCAACTGTTTGTTGGGAAAATTGAATTAAGACTAAAGGAGCGGATTAGTCTTAATTTGGACCACTAGTCGTCGTTCTTTCCTCTTCTCGTTTTTGTGAAAAGAGGAAAAGGGAAAACCAGAGCTTCTAAGTCCGGAGGCTAACCTATTAAAACCTTTACGGTTACCACCTAATCTCCCAAAATTGTTTATCTTTAGAAATGTGTTTCATTTGTGTTTCTGTTACTTTTTATTATGTTTGAGAATTATTTTGAGAAAATGATTTTTCTTTATTTTAGGGGTTGACCCGAATGGGTGCCTACGTACCTGCTATTCAGGATCAAACGAGCCGTAGTTCGCTTTTCTGAAAAACCTTTAGATTTGTTGATGAATTTTAATTTTTGCAAACTCTTTTGATTTATGTTCTTAACATTTTTGGGATTTTTCTAAAACTTCTGAGCCTAAACTTTGAATTTGATTTTTTTTGAAAATGATTTTGAGGGAAAACATCAATTTTGAGTTTATTTGAAGAAAATGGTTTTTTCTAAGTGCTAAAACTTATTTTTTTGTAATTTTTTGAATTTTTTTATGAATCTTTACGATTTTTGTGATTTTTATGAGTTTTTTATGATTTTTATAATTTTTTATTTTTGTTGAAAATTTCATCCTAAGTTTACTTTCTATCCTATTTTGAAATTTATTATTATTTTCCTAATATTTTTATTGTTTTTTTTTTCTACATTTTTATTACTATTTTTATTTTATTTTTCCTTCTCTATTTTTTCTATTTTCTACATTATTAAATTCTAGGAAAATATAATTTTTACATTTTCCTATTTATTGAAAATATAAACAAATAAATAAATAAATGGCTAACAAAATAATAATAATAAATAAATAAATTCAGAATAATCAAATAAACAAAATAAATAATAATAAATAATCAGGAAAATCCGACTTACCTGGATCGGGTCGCTACGCGGGTCGGGTCGGTCGGGTCAAATCGGGTCGGATCTATCGGAGACGGCGGCGGGGTTGGCTCGTTTACGGCGTTCCGGCGGTCGTTTGCGGCGGGTGAAGTGTCGAATCCTAGCTTCTTGAGGGTGCTGAATCCGATGGTGGTGGCGGTTTACTCCCAGATCGCCTCCTAGCGGTTGCTCCAACTCCAATCGATGGTCTCGGCTCCAAGCTTCTTCGGCGTACTCCGATTCACTCCTTTCTCTCTCTTTCTCTCACTTTTTCTTCGTGTTTCTTCGTGCTCTGGCTTCCTCCTGTTCTCCTCTATTAATAGGCACCTCGAACTCCTCTTGGATAAGCTCGAATCGGCCGATTTAGATAAACCCATATTTTTCCGTTTCTTAGATTCGATTTTATCCCGGCGATTTGATGTTAATCTCTTGTGTTCCTTTGGTTTATCTGATGGATTTGGCCTTATCTCGACTTTAATCCAAGGCCGTCCCAGGAGCAAGTTGAAAGATCTTGGGATGTCGAGGACTTGGAAAGAGATGTGAAATACTTGTGGACCGATTTCCACTGGTAGGTTCACTTCCCCCACAATGTCTCTCTTTGATCCGTCGAAAGCTCTGACCACTGTGAAGCTAGGTTTTATGTTGCTTGGATCGACCCCCAATAAGCCAAGTGTTGCCAGTGGGCATACATTGAGGGATGATCCGTTGTCAATAAGTACTCGGGAAACGATAGTATCATTGCACCGGACCACTATGAATAGTGGCTTGGTATGTCGGTCTCCCTCTTCTCCTAGCTCTTTTGGAGAAAAAAATATCTGATCCATGGTAAAGATAGAGTTTGCCACGTCACCCATCTTGTCTGTAGCAATACCCTCCGGGACTTGAATCTGTTTTAGCACCTTGAAGAGTGCTTCCCTGTGGGGCTCAGATGTAGTAAGGAGGCCCATGAGAGATATCTGCGTTGGAACTTTATTCAATTGCTCCATGATCCTGTATTCACTGGCTTTTACCATCTTTGTAAATGCAGCAAGACCTTCTGCCTCTTCCTCCGTTTTCTCTGTATTGGGTTCTTCAGTCGGGCTCTTATACTTGGGGTCGTATAATCTCCCAGAGCGGGTGATACCTCCCACTATAGGAGGTCGCTCTTGTTCGAGGGCCCGATAGTCGAACGGTGCAGCCTTGTAATTCTCTGCTGGTACAGGGACATTGAATACATATTTTTTCTTTGGGATTTGTACCTCCACTGACTGTCCCTCATAGCATCGTATGACCTTGGGCTTCCGATGGGAATTAATCATGTTGACAGTCTTCCCCTCTTCCTTTGCTAGATTGTCTTCCTTCTCGAATTCCAGCCCCCACCCACTAGGCGGCCCTTGCTCAGTTGGGGTGTAAGAATAGTTCACCAGGTACTGAAACTTCCCATGTGATTCTCCCAAAGGGCCAACCGTAGGGTCCCCGGATAACCATCTTTTTTTAATGTGCACCTTTGGAGTCTCTCCCGAAACGGGTTGCTTAGCCGGATTCTGTTTGACGGCTTCTTTGGGAGCTGACTCTTCTGATGTGAGCATGTTGATGGTAGGCCTGTGATTAGGCAACGGGTTGGTGTTGACATTGGGCGCTGGAGTGTTTACAAAATCCAATTGTACGATCCCTGCGTCAATCAAGTCTTGGATTTTGTGACCGGAGCCTCCAGCACCTATCTGTTGAGTGTCCTTCTTGACCCATGTGGTAGTCACACTTGAGGTTGGAATCAAAGTTCTTGGGCTTGTATCGATCGTTGGGGAGTTCGAAACTTATCAAGTTGTCCGCCCTCAACCGAGCGAAGGCCTGACTGAGCGGTACGGGGATTGGAGTGAACTGCCTTGGGGGCCTGGCAGCTTGTGCATGACCCGTCGTTGGTTGCTGGGCTGGGGTATTCGGGGTCTGGAAAGTCACCCGAGCCCCAGGTTTTTCTGCCTTACTCGAATGCACTGTACTGACTGTGGGCTCTTTAACTCTATTCCCTCCTAAGGGCCTTTGGGTTGGTGCAACCCTAGGAGGTTCCATTGAGTGGAGCCTGCCAGTGGTGATGGCATTCCCGATCCTGCAACCTGCAGCCACTACTTCTGCAAAACTGGAGGACGTCTGGCCGACTAAATGTGAAAAATAAGTTTTTTCCAAGGTATTGACAAATATGGATGTCAATTCCTTTTCAGATATCGGAGTGGCTACCCTGGCAGCTTGGGCCCTCCAGCGTTGAGCATATTCCTTGAACGGCTCAATATGTCTTTTTCGGAGATTCCCCAGATCGATTACAGATGGAGCAACTTCTATGTTAAACTTGTATTGATCATAAAAGGCCCGGGCTAGCTTTTCCCAGGTGTTGATGATGTTGAAGTCAAGGTGAGCATACCAGACCAATGCAGGGCCTGTGAGGCTGTCCTGGAAGGTCTGGAGCATGAGTTGATCATATTGAGCATACTTGCTCATCTTCCGGGCATATAGCCTGGTATGCATCTTGGGGCAGCCGGTCCCATCATACTTCTCAAAATCTTGGGTCTTGAACTTGTCAGGGTATGCTTCCTCCCTGTATGTTGGTAGATTGGTGATTCCGGCCTGTTCAAAACCATCAGGGCCTTCAATAGTTTTCATTTTGTCATTGAGCTGCTGGAAGAGTCGCTTCTCCATCTCCTTTTGTCTCTCTTCCATCTCCTTTTTCAGATCATCAGAGGTCGGACCCTAGCTGACTTTCGGCTCATACTCGAAAGCTGGGTTTAGGTGGGAATTGATTTCTTCGTATTCCGGAGGTTGTCCCTCCACAGCTTTTCCCTTCTGGCCCCTGAATACTCTTCTTGAGTCGGCTGGGTGTTGCGCAGGAGGCTGATGCTTTCAGTCAAGAGGTGAACTTGGGCAGCCAACTGTTGGACCGTCTGCTCTAGGGATATGATCCTGGAATCTGAGGCAGCTTCAGCGTTAGTGTTATTGCGGTTGTCACTGCTTGGAAGCTATTTTCGATACCTGGATCCGCATTTTATTTTTTTATTTTAGTATGATGAATGCAAGAATGAAATGCATGTGTCACGCGCATGCTAAAAGATAAAGAGGGTTGACAACTAATTGACAATGTATTATCCAAACTTTACTTTTATTAATAATTCTGGAGTTCAAATAAAAATGAAAGATTACAATGATAATCTATTTCCTAGCTTTCTTTGTCTTCTGTTGTGGAGGCTCAGGTTTCCTACTGATGATAGCTTCTAGTTCTTTGACCTTGGCTTGGGATTTCTCCAATTGTGCTTCTAAGGCCTTGTTCCTTTGGTCGGATTCCTTGAAGTGTCCCTTCCAGATGTCTTTCTTGTAATCTGCGGCTTCGAAGTACACTTCCATCCGGGCTTTGACCTGCTCCAGGTAGATTTCTGTCTTGGGATTGATCTTGTCTGGCCTTGGTTGGGTGACGTCTGGAACCCGATATGCTCTTTCCCCTGTCTGGTATAGCTGGCGGATTACAAATTCTCTGGTGGCTCGGTGTTTTCCCACTTCGCCATCTAGCTCCCCGAGGTCTACGTTTGGGCTTTCGATTCTGGCTTCCCAAAGTGCTTTAACCTTTGCCAGCTTAGCAAATTTCTCGGCTACCAACAGGTTCGGATCCTGATACTCAAAGGTGACTGCTTCGAGTGAAGGCCGGTAAACTATGTCTTGAATGGTACCGAATTGGCGGACTACGGAGTTGGGTGATATCCGATGCATCCGTTGATCCCAATTAATGGCACTGCTTGGAAATTACTGCAGGTTAAGATGATTTTATTGCAGCAACTCCACCTGGCTGTCCACAGAATATCTTCGGCGCTAAGGCTTCTAAGCAGATCTACCTAACTGTAGCTGGTAATGTTGTCGGGTAGCTTCACCTTTTCTATATAGGAATCCACCAGATCCACCTGTTGGGCCAGGGTTTTCCTGACCATGTTCAGCCCGAAGCATTTGAGGTGGCTTACGAACCATATCAGCAGAAGGTTGATGCTGGAGCGGAGGATCCCATGACCCTTCTTCTTGAGTAAATTCAGATTTCGGATCTGTTCAGCCAGTAGAGCCGGGATGTAAGATTTTCCCTCCAGGAATTGGGTTACCAGCTCTGCAACCCGGTAGTGAATATAGAAAGTTCCAGTAGGGAACAGTATGGTGGCGAAGGCTGTCAAGATGAAAGCCTTCACCCTCCTTTGTCTGTAAGTCTGAGGGTCCCCACACAGGATGTCCTTTCTATCCCCATTGTCTTCTCGGCAATGAACCAGGCTTCTAGATCATCCATGCGTATGCAATACCCGTTACAGTCTGCCAAGGCTTTGTTAACTGCTGTTTTGCGGATGCCCAGTAGTCTGCTGAACGTACCAGCTGGCCCGGCCTCAAGGTCTGGCGCGTAAATCTGATCAGTCAGTGCTGGAGCCTGTAGCAACTAGGTATACTCCTCCAGGGTAGGGGTGATCTCATGCGGTCCGATGAAGAAAGCTGCGGGCTCGATCTCCCATAACTGGAGGATGGCCCGGACCATAGACAAATTCGCCTCTGTCTTAGTCAGTGAGAGGACGGGGCCGATCTTTTATTGGATAAAGGCTTGCTCCTCTGGGTTATACAAGGTAAACCAGTGGTCCAGTACCAATTTTGGGTCCAAAGGTTTGTACACCCGAATTTCTTTGCGGAGGAGGCGGTCGACTGCACTGCTAGCCATCTATTACAATAGGAAACAGCCTAGTTACAACAAGAACTATGAAAACATTACAGGGAAATAGTCCTGAACTCCAAGGACAAAACAACAAACCAATACATTGTCATTCAATTTGTCAACCCCTTGTACGATGTTATGTATGCAAGTAGGGTGGTTCTAACTGGTTCCCGAGCTCTATGGCCTCCCGCATTCTCGAGGAAATGGATCTCAGGCCATATCGAAGCATAGGGTGAGGTAGCCTAATCGGTCCCGAACGGTGAATCAACTCACTTCGCCCGAAACCTACACAATGGCTCCCCGTCTTAGTTTTCTAGGACGGTCCGGGTTCGACCGCATCTACTCACACAAGCATGTATATGTATGCAAGAAACCCCCACAGTGAAAGAAAACTAAAATCTAATTTACATTCTGCAAAGTTAGTAATAGAGTAACGATTGAAACACATTTTAAGAGAACAATTCGAAGATTCAGGTGGCTTAGCCCGCTGGCATGGGTCCCCAGCGGAGTCGCCATCCTGTCGAGTCTAATTTTTGAATTCCCATTCCTAATCCGATCTAAACTAAACCCTATGCTCATCTAATCTAGATCCTCGACTTGGGTTAGGAATTTCGTTTGATTTTTGGAGTCGCCACCCAACTGTTTGTTGGGAAAATTGAATTAAGACTAAAGGAGCGGATTAGTCTTAATTTGGACCACTAGTCGTCGTTCTTTCCTCTTCTCGTTTTTGTGAAAAGAGGAAAAGGGAAAACCAGAGCTTCTAAGTCCGGAGGCTAACCTATTAAAACCTTTACGGTTACCACCTAATCTCCCAAAATTGTTTATCTTTAGAAATGTGTTTCATTTGTGTTTCTGTTACTTTTTTTATTATGTTTGAGAATTATTTTGAGAAAATGATTTTTCTTTATTTTAGGGGTTGACCCGAATGGGTGCCTACGTACCTGCTATTCAGGATCAAACGAGCCGTAGTTCGCTTTTCTGAAAAACCTTTAGATTTGTTGATGAATTTTAATTTTTGCAAACTCTTTTGATTTATGTTCTTAACATTTTTGGGATTTTTCTAAAACTTCTGAGCCTAAACTTTGAATTTGATTTTTTTGAAAATGATTTTGAGGGAAAACATCAATTTTGAGTTTATTTGAAGAAAATGGTTTTTTCTAAGTGCTAAAACTTATTTTTTTGTAATTTTTTGAATTTTTTTATGAATCTTTACGATTTTTGTGATTTTTATGAGTTTTTTATGATTTTTATAATTTTTTATTTTTGTTGAAAATTTCATCCTAAGTTTACTTTCTATCCTATTTTGAAATTTATTATTATTTTCCTAAAATTTTTATTGTTTTTTTTTTCTACATTTTTATTACTATTTTTATTTTATTTTTCCTTCTCTATTTTTTCTATTTTCTACATTATTAAATTCTAGGAAAATATAATTTTTACATTTTCCTATTTATTGAAAATATAAACAAATAAATAAATAAATGGCTAACAAAATAATAATAATAAATAAATAAATTCAGAATAATCAAATAAACAAAATAAATAATAGTAAAAAATCAGGAAAATCCGACTTACCTGGATCTGGGTCGCTACGCGGGTCGGGTCGGTCGGGTCAAATCGGGTCGGATCGGATCGGGTCGGATCTGTCGGAGACGCGGCGGGGTTGGCTTGTTCACGGCGTTCCGGCAGTCGTTTGCGGCGGTGAAGTGTCGAATCCTAGCTTCTTGAGGGTGCTGAATCCGATGGTGGTGGCGGTTTACTCCCAGATCGCCTCCTAGCGGCTGCTCCAACTCCGATCGATGGTCTCGGCTCCAAACTTCTCCGGCGTACTCCGATTCACTCCTTTCTCTCTCTTTCTCTCACTTTTTCTTCGTGTTTCTTCGTGCTCTGGCTTCCTCCTGTTCTCCTCTATTTATAGGCACCTCGAACTCCTCTTGGATAAGCTCGAATCGGCCGATTTAGATAAACCCATATTTTTCCGTTTCTTAGATTCGATTTTATCCCGGCGATTTGATGTTAATCTCTTGTGTTCCTTTGGTTTATCTGATGGATTGGCCTTATCTCGACTTTAATCTAGAAGATTAAAAAGAAAACGGCCGATTTCGCCTTCGTCGGACTTCTGTCGGATTTTTTCCTCCGGCTGGGCTCGCGAAGAAGACGATCACGCGCGACGCGCGTGACTTCCCTCGGCCAATCACATGCTGCCACGTGGCAGCTCCAGGGAAAAGAACGAAAAATTTTTGCCGAGCGCCTGCGGGGGATTCGAACTCGCGACCTTCAGCCTTCACACGGTTCCCATGCGCACACACGAGCCAGCTGAGCTGGCCCAATTTCCCGATTTTATTTACATCGCAAATTGTACATATGCGATGCAATTTTTTTATTTTTTTGTATTTTTTGAAATTTCAAAAATTTTTCAAAATTATTTATTATTCATTATTGCTATTTCTAAAATCATTTTTCAAAATTGAAGTGTTTTCCTATTTATTTTCATTTTTTGAATATTTTTATTATTTATGCTAAATTAAGGAAAAATTTGGAAAAATTAGGAAGAATTGAAAATTGATTATTATTGAAAATTATTGATTCCTAGGGCAAAAATGGGTGTTTACATATGGTTTATATGAGTGGTTAGTAATGCCTTTCGGTTTAACTAACGCACTTAGTACTTTCATGAGACTTATGAACCATGTTTTGAGGACTTTTATTGGCAAATTTGTGGTCGTTTATTTTGATGATATCTCCATTTACAGCAAGAGTTTGGAAGACCATATAATTCACTTGAGGGCTGTTTTGGAAGTGCTTCGAAAGGAGCAATTACATGCTAACCTCAAAAAGTGCACTTTTTGCACAGACAAACTTGTGTTTCTTGGTTTTATTGTTAGTGCATGGGAATACAGGTTGATGAAGAGAAAATTCGTGCAATCCAAGAATGGCCTAGTCCAACTAATGTAAGTAATGTTTGGAGTTTCCATGGACTAGCGAACTTTATAGGAAGTTTGTGAAGGATTTCAACACCATTGTAGCACCACTTACTGAAGTAATCAAGAAGAATGTGGGGTTCAGTTGGGGAGAGCAACAAGAGAAGGCCTTTCAGACGCTTAAAAATAAGTTGACTTATGCGCCACTACTTGCTTTACCTAATTTCTCTAAAACTTTTGAGATTGAGTATGATGCTTCAGGAATGGGTATTGGAGCAGTTGTCATGCAAGAAAGGAGACCAATTGCATTCTTTATAGAGAAGCTAAGTGGGCAACCTTGAACTACCCTACTTATGACAAGGAGTTCTATGCATTGGTTTGAGCTCTGGAAAATTGGCAACACTATCTTTGGCCAAAAGAGTTTGTGATCCACACTGATCATGAATCCTTGAAGTACTTGAAGGGACAACATAAGCTAAACAAAAGGCATGCTTGTTGGGTGGAGTTTATCGAAACATTTCCCTATGTCATCCACTACAAGCAAGGTAAAGAAAGTGTTGTTGCTGTTGCATTTTCTAGAAGGCATGCTCTTATCTCTACTCTTAGTTCTAGATTGCGTGGTTTTGAGCATATTAAAGAATTGGTGCTGCTGACCGAGAATTTTTTTGAAGAGTATGTTCGCTGTGAGAAGAGTGGTCATGGTAAATTTTATAAGCATGAGGGATTCTGTTTAGGGAGAATAAACTTTGCATTCCCAATTGTTCTTTAAGAGAGTTATTAGTGAGGGAGTCTCATAGAGGAGGATTAATGGGCATTTTGGAGTAGCTAAAACTTTAGGGGTTCTTTAAGAACACGTCTATTGGCCTCACATGAAATGAGATGTTGAGAGGATTTGTGAGCGATGTGTCACTTGTAAGCAAGCAAAATCTAGGGTCCAACCTTATGGACTTTATACCTCACTTCCAATTCCTCATGAGCCTTGGGTAGACATTTCCATGGATTTTGTGTACTGATGTACAAGGATATTTATTTTTCCACTGACCATCTTAACCCTTCTTTGCCTGCAGTTGTTGTTTCTCTTTTGCAGGAGTTTGCTGACTTGTTCCCTAAGGAGATACCTAGTGGATTACCTCCGTTGAGAGGTATTAAGCATCAAATCGACTTTGTTCCAGGTGCCTCAATTCCAAATAAACCAGCCTAGAGAGCAAATCCAAAGGAGAAAAAGGAGATTCAGAAGCAAGTGGATGAACTGGTAGAAAAAGGGTTTTGTGAAAGATAGCCTTAGCCCATGTTCGGTTCCTGTTATTCTGGTTCCAAAGAAAGACGGATCATGGCGCATGTGTGTG
Organism: Laguncularia racemosa; assembly: GCA_037954665.1. Classification (NCBI taxonomy): domain Eukaryota; kingdom Viridiplantae; phylum Streptophyta; class Magnoliopsida; order Myrtales; family Combretaceae; genus Laguncularia; species Laguncularia racemosa. Next base: position 15,933 of record JBBMOL010001387.1, on the reverse strand, counting down.
GATTGTCGAGCCATCAACAAAATCATACTTAAGTACCAACATCCCATACCTAGCTTGATGATATGTTAAATGAACTGCATAGTGCGTGTTTGTTTTCAAAGGTTGATTTAAAGAATGGTTATTACCAAATACGCGTGAGAGAAGGAGATGAATGGAAAACCGCTTTTAAAACCAAATATGGTCTCTATGAGTGGTTGTAATGCCTTTTGGTTTAACAAATGCACCAAGTACGTTTATGAGATTAATGAATCATTCTTCATACTTTCATAGAAAATTTGTTGTAGTCTATTTTGATGACATTTTAGTCTACAGTAAAAGCCTAGAAGAACATGTTCAGCACTTGCAAATGGTTTTCACTATTTTGAGAGAAAATAAGTTATCTGCAAATTTAAAGAAATGTACCTTTTGCATGGAGTCTGTGGTGTTTTTGGGTTTTATTGTAGGTGCACAGGGGATTTCTGTTGATGAGGAGAAGGTAAAAGTGATCAAGGAATGGCTAACACCTAAGAATGCTAATGAGGTGAGAACTTTCATGGCTTAGCAAGCTTTTATAGGAGATATGTGAGGGATTTTAGTTCTATAGCTGCTCTTTTAAATGACCTTTTTAAAAAGAATGCTAAGTTTAGGTGGACTAAAATACATGAGAAAGCTTTCAATACTTTGAAAGAAAAGCTGACCAATGCACCTTTGCTTGTTCTACATAATTTTGAAAAAGTCTTTAAAATTGAATGTGATGCTTCTGGGAAAGGTATTGGTGGTGTTTTGATGCAGGATTCCAAGCCAATTACTTACTTTAGTGAAAAGCTTAATGGGGCGGCATTGAATTATCCTACTTATGATAAGGAGCTATATGCATTAGTGAGGACTTTACAAATTTGGCAGTACTATCTATGGCCCAAGGAGTTCATTATCCACTCAGATCATGAAAGTTTGAAGTTCTTAACGACTCAAGGTAAGTTGAACCAAAGGCATACTAGGTGGTTGGAATTTATTGAAACTTTTCCTTATGTTATCAAATACAAGCAAGGGAAAGAAAATGTAGTGGCTGATGCACTATCCAGGAGGTATTTACTTCTGACCTCTTTACAAAAAAAATTGCTTGGATTTGAGTTTATCAAGGATTTGTATGAGAATGATGCTGATTTTGGTCGAGTGTGGAGTGCTGTTTCTGAGTATGCATATGCTGATTTTTATAAGCATGAGAGGTTTCTGTTTAAGAAAGACAAACTTTGTGTTCCTAAATGTTCCTTACGTGAATTGCTTATTAGAGAAACATAAGGGGGTGGACTAATGGGGCACTTTGGTATATAGAAAACTTTGGACATTTTGTATGAGCATTTTTACTAGCTTAGGATGAAACATGATGTGCAAGCTATGTGTGAAAAATGCACTGTGTGTAAACAGGCTAAATCCAAAGTAATGCCACATGGAGAATACATCCCATTACCTGTACCTCATCAGCCTTGGACTAACATTTCTATGGACTTTGTTCTAGGTTTGCCACGATCCAGTAATGGCAAGGATAGCATATTTGTTGTTGTTGATAGGTTTAGCAAAATGGCTCACTTTATTTCCTGTTCTAAAACTAATGATGCAACACATATTGCTGATTTATTCTTTAAAGAAATTGTGCGTTTGCATGGCTTGCCAAGGTCCATAGTAAGTGATAGGGATGTTAAGTTTCTCAGCCATTTCTGGCGCACTTTGTGGAACCAATTGGGAACTAAATTGTTATTTTCTACTGTTGCACATCCTCAGACGGATGGTTAAATAGAAGTAGTTAATAGGACTCTTTCACAATTGTTACGTGATATTTTGAAAAAATACTTAAAATAATGGGAAAATTGTTTGCCTCATGTTGAATTCGCATACAATAGAGTTGTGCATTCTACTACATCATACCCACCATTTGAGATTGTGTATGGATTTAATCCTTTAACTCCCTTGGATATTTTACCTTACCTCCTAATGAATTTGTTGATGTTGATGGAAAGAGAAAAGCAGCGTTAGTTAGGGAATTGCATGCCAAGGCCCGAGCTAACATTGAGAAGAAGAATGAGCACTATGCTCGACAAGTAAACAAGGGTTGTGTCAAACTTACCTTTCAACCTGGAGATTGGGTTTGGTTACATTTGAGAAAAGAAAGGTTTGCTACACAACGGAAGTCCAAATTGCATCCTAGGGAGATGAACCTTTTCAAGTGTTGGAGCACGTCAATGACAATGCTTACAACTCGATTTGCCAAGTCAATACGGTAATGTAAGCGCTACTTTTAATGTTTTTTATTTTTCGTTATATGATGTAGGTGATTCGAGGACGAATCCTTTCGAGGAAGGGGAAATGATAGAGATCGGGAGGCATCCAACACTCAGGAGCTAGTCAAAGCTAATGACCCCTTATAAGGTATCGGGGGTCCTATGACACGATCATAGACTAAGCGAATGAAGGAGGCATTGCAAGGGTTGATTGTGGTACTTCAGGAGCAAGAGGTAATTCGACACAACTCTAACACAAGTCCTAAGCTCATGAACATCATATATCAAAGTGGGGACAAAGCGAAGGACATCGGAATTGCATTGACGAACACCAACGAAGGAAAGGCCGCCAACCTATCACTTAGGCTGCCGGCCTAGAATTGATCGGCCTTTAAAAGGCAGGGTATGCCGGCTATGAAGGCTATCGGCCTTGGAATTTACACTGTCGGCCTACTGGCCGACATAACCCATCCTTTTTTTTTTTTTTTTCAAAGCTAGCCTTGGATGTATTTAGGCCGCCAGCTTTTAATTAATGACGAGTATAAAACTCCTTTGTACAACATTTGAAAGATCATTATCAGATTTATCATATTGTGAATGAGATTTTTGAGAGAGTTCTCTCTTCCTTTAGTTCTTGTGAATAGAACTAATCTTGATTTCTTCATCCTAAACACTTGGGGAAATCGATCCGTGAAAGCTTAGGTTCCATTCGGCGTGTTCAATTGGGGTCGGGTTACGTTTGATTCATTCGATTCAATTTCAATTCTAGGGTTTGAATCCTTATTGATCGTTGGGTCTTAGATCAATATCTAGGGTTCGCGTCAGAAACCCTCTTCTATTCTTTGTAAAAGAACTCTCCTTTGGAATTCTTTAAGTGAATTTTTTAGGGGAAATTCTTAATTGATAACTTAGGTTTAAGTCAACAGGTGTGATTGGGGTTTAGTTCCGTCTACTTATTCGAGACGATCCTTGGGGATTTGAATCAATTGCGTTCATTAGGTTCTAGGTTTAATATACCTAAGGTTTACACATCATTTGGTATCAGTGCTTCGGCTTCTTAAATCAAGTAATCTCTATCCTTTGTTTATTTTCTTGTTGTTCAATTCCATACTCTTTGTTCATACCTTAAATTTGTATAAAAAAAAATTGTTTCGGTCATAAGAATAGTTAGGGACCGATAACAAAGAAGTCTAGCTTAGTCATTGCAAATCAATTATAAGAAATCCAATTGCCAAAATCACAAAAGAAAATTTTGTTTCGATAAGTTACAATTCAATTGCCATAATATACTTTCCAATTCCAACTACAACATATATCTTTGTTTTTTTCTAAATTGTGCATCTGAATTACATTCCGTGATCCTTGTTATATTTGGTGAAAATTTGTGTGTCCTTTAAATTGCGTGATAGGGGATTGTTTTGATTTGTTTCCAAAATTAATAGTAAGAGCTTGTCATATCCATTGGAACTTGCACTATTCTCAATTGTACCGTGACTTGAAACCGAAAGTGATCATTAGGGGTTGACTTAGTGATTGTGTTGAGGAGTTTTCCAATTCGAGTTCCTAGCAAAAATATGTAAGAGCAGGTTGTGAGGACATTATTATGAGAGATAATACACGAGTGAATTGTGAGAGTATTATTACTTGAGAGCAATATACGAGTGAATTGTGAAGAGCATATTTTTACTTGTGATATTAATTATTGTTTAACTATAGAAATATGTCAGGACAAAACACAACTAGAGGTGAGAATAGGGTGATGTTTGACGAGTTGATGGGAGAGATGAAAAGAATCTTGACTGGTAAGCTTAAACAAATTCATGAAAGAATGGATAAGATGGAGAGTAGAGAACTATCTAGTAGTACTACTATCAAGCGAGGCATAGGCAACTGATTAGAAGAGGAGTTAAGATAGAAGAAGGTGAGGATTCTGACTTTAGTGAATATCATAATGTGAGGGAGAGAGGGAACACCCAGAGGTGAGACAGTAATTTAGGAAGTATTAACATGAAAATACCTTCGTTTCAGGGGAAAAATGATCTAGAGTTGTACTTAGAGTGGGAGAGGAAGATGGATACATGTATTTGAATGCTATAACTATACTAAAGAGAAGAAAATCAAATTGGCTAAAGTTGAATTCTAAGACTATGCTAGTGTGTGGTAGGACTAGCTAGTATGTAATATGCGTAGATATGGAGAGCGACCTATTAGTACCTGAGATGATATCAAGACTATTATGCAGAAGCGATTCATCCCTAGTCATTACCATAGGGATTTGCTCAAGAAGTTTCAGGGATTGACACAAGGTCCAAAAGTGTAGAGGACCACTATAAGGAGATGGAAATAGCCATGATTAGGGCCAAAGTGGAGGATGATGATGAGGCAACTATGGCTAGATTCATTAATGGTTTGAACTGGGAAATTGCTAATGTGGTGGAACTTACACCATTATTTAGACATGGAATAATTGTTGCATAAAGCAATCAAAGTGGAGCGCCAATTGAAATACAAGAATAATCAAAGGTCTAAGGTGACTTCCAACTCTTCATAGAAGTCCAACTGGAAGAAAACTCCATAGATTCAAAGCCTAAAGAAGACGTAAAGGCTAAGAGTCTAGTTACTACATTTAAGGGAAAAATTGACGCTAAACCCTCTTCCAAAACTAGAGATATCAATGTTTTAAATATTTGGGATTGGGCACATTGCATCTCAATGTCTAAATCAAAGAGCTATGATCATCCATGACAATGGGGATGTAGAGAGCGTCACTTTGAGGAGGATGAGGAGTCACCATCACAGGAGTATGAGGACGTTGACTTAGAGGGACCTATGAGTAGGGGGTTATATGTTTACTAGGCAAGTACTTAATGTACAACCCTAGGAGGATGGTGAGGGATCTAACATGAGCATATATTTCATATACGTTGTCATGTGCAAAATAAGTTATGTAGTTTGATAACCGATAGTGGCAGTTGCACTAATGTTGCTAGCACTCTACTGGTAGATAAGATGCAGTTAGAAGTTGTGAAACATTGATAAGGATAAATTAACACTTATATTTGTATGGGTTTGAGTTGTTTTTGAAGTAAGTTAATTATGTTTTAAAAGACTTTGGTACTTACAGGAGAGCTATTTCAGTTTCAGGAAACTAAAGGACCTATCAAGGAAGAATGATCAACATTTGCAAGAGTCGGAGTGGATTACATAAGAAAAGTGTCTAAAAGTGCAGTAGGAGAGATACACGGGCGTGTATCACAAGGGCACAACCGGTATTGTATTTGATACACTCACAGAAGGGTACACGACCATAATAACACGGCCGTATGTTTGATTGGAATTGTCCATAGAAAGATACACGACCATGATACACGCCGTATAGACAGCCGTGTAGTTGATGCGACTCCGCGTTTTACAAGTTTCTTCCAAGATTTTGGTATCTTGGACAGGAGGAAGGAGAACGTAGGGGGCAGAGTGGAGAAAAGGAAAGGACACCTAAAGCAGATAGAAGGGACAAAAAGAAAAACGAAAAAAAAAAAGAAAAAGAAGAGGAGAAACGGGGAAAGCTTACTGGAGGGAAAAGCGACATCAACGGATTCATCTTTATTTTGTGAAGTGTTTATGCACACGGGTTCTTCATCTTATTTGAGTTGTATCTTGAAAATCATGAGTGGTTAGTTTATTTCATACCCGAACCTTACGAATTCTAGTTGTCATTTAATATGGGATCGATTGCATAGTTAGTGAATAGTGGAATTCTATGAATTTATTCATGTGTTCATGTAGTGTTGCTAATTTGATGTATGGCCAGCATTGAGTTGCATTGATTTCTTAGAAGTTGATTGGGAAATCTCTTGTTTGAATAGATCATATATGAATAAAGGAATTCGTATGTAATCTAGGGATAGAGAACGTGAATTTTCCGTATTATATTAAATTAGATAATTTGATCTAATTGAGGGTTCAAGAGTGTTAATGCAATTCTAATCGAGTTTTGATAGAAGAGGGATCTTTATCAAAGCGATTAGGGTAGGGGCTAATGAATTTGGGAAGAACATTAGCTTAGTGTTTAGATACTCCGCGGTTTAGAGATAACTATTGCTCGTTAACTAATTTATTGAATGGGTGAAGTTACATGACAATTAGAGGAGTAGTAAGGGTAGGGTATGATCTTAGTTATCGTATTAGTAATCAAGTTATTGTGTTATTTTAATTTCTATAGGTTTTGTTAAGTATTTTAAATTTAATATGAACCTCTCGAATTTGTGCGGTTAGATAGTCGATTTAGAGTTATTATTGGTACTTGCTGATCCTTGAGGATATGATACCCGAACAAAATTCTATACTATTACAATCGATAGGTGCACTTGCCTATTTGATCGTAACAAAGAGTCATAGAAAAAGGATTTTTAAATTTGTGTGATTATGATCATCAACAAGTTTTGGCGCCATTGCCGGGATCGACGATATTAAGAAAGCTCAACGCTTACTAATTTAACCATTTATTCTTTTGGTATTTATCATATTCATTTTCATTTATTTTTTTGTAATTAACTCATTTCAGTGTTCTTTGTAGTATATGACAAGGAGTTCATCATCAAAACTTCTTGAATTTGACCCAGAAATAGACCGGATATTCAGAAGGAAACCAAGGAGCATTGAAGAGCAACAAGTGGGTGGGGAGAATTATCATCGAGCGAAGGAGAAAGTTCAGTTGCTAAGGAAGAGCAACCTGTGAACAGCAGTAGAGTTAACATTGAAGCAATGGCAGACTAACGTCGAACTATGGTTGATTATTCCAGCTAACTTTAGATAGCACTGGTTCTTGTATCGTAAGACCTGTAAATAGAGGCTAATAAACTTCGAAGTTAAAGCCTCTACAATGAATTTGATACATAACCAGTGTCATTTGACGGCTTACTTGATGAAGATCCCTACGCTCACATTCAAATGTTTCTGGACATCTGCGCCACTGTGAAACAGAATAGGGTAGTTGCGGTTGTTTCCTTTCACCTTGAGGGAAAAGCAAGGTAGTGGATAAGTTCACTGAACCGGGAATCCATTACTACATGGGCCCAACTGGCAGAGTCTTTTCTAGACTTTTACTTTCCACATCCAAGACTGCCAAATTGAGGAACGATATCACATCGTTCACTCAATGGATAACGAGTCCCTTCATGAAGCCTAGATAAGTTAAAGGAATTACTTAGGCGGTGCCCACACCACCAAATGCCTAACTGGCTGCAATTTCAACTTTTTAACAACGGGCTTGATTATCCGACGCGACAAACCATAGATGCCGCTGCTGGTGGTACACTTAACGTGAAGACTCCTGAAGAGTCTCTAGAGCTATTTAAAATATGGCTAAGAACAACCATCAGAGGAGTAACGATAAGTTGAAGCAAAGGGTAGCAGGGGTTTATGAGGTTGATATGATGACCACTATTGCTGCAAAAGTGGATGCCCTTGCTATGAAGGTCGACGGGATGGCGTTGTCTCAGCCATCCCAATACCATCCAGTCGATTCAGCGGCCAATTCCATGATCCAAGAGACTAATGAGCAAGTTGACTATGTTGGAAATCCCACACGACCCCAGAACAATTGATAGAGCCATTTTATACTCAATCTTTATAGTATAAATTGTGTTAAATTATTATTGATTTTATAGAAATCATAAGGAAATGGTACTCTAATTCTATCATCGTGATAAATCAGGTTAAATGGACTCAAGGATGCCAATTCAAGTAAATTAGAGAAGCCATCTACAACTTGGTTCAAAGACAAGGATTTACACCGCCGAAAGGGGAAATACATGGGCGTGTAATTGAAGTACAGGCCCTGTACTTGGTTTTGAATCAACAGGAAGATACACGGGTTTAAGTACACGGCCGTGTATCGGAAGCACTTTGAGGCACGGCCATGGCGCAAACCGTGTCACACACCGGGCAAGAAGAAAGGAAATGTTGGGCTTTGAATAGAGAGAGACACGACTTAGGGCACGGCCGTGGTGGAACCGTGGGAGCAACCGTGCTTGGAGCCGTGGGGGAAGCTAAACGTGCCAAGGAGAAGAAAGTGTGGAACATCAACCAGATGAAGGCACGGCTTGAAATCTAGCCGTAGGCTAATCGTGGTACACACTGGACACGGATGAAGACTTGTAATTATGCACAGATGAAGGCACGCTTGAAATCTACCGTGTGTGTAACCGTGGTACACACTGGGCGCGAATGAAGACTTGAAGAATATGCACAAAAGGATGGCACAGCTTGACCCACGGCCGTGTGTTAGGGCGTGCCAGGCGGACGAACATTTACTTCTCGAAATCTACTTGGAAAAGGAAAGATATTTTTTGTATCTTGCTAGCAAAAGATCACATGCCATCTCCCTAACAATATAAAAGAGCCAACCCTAGAGGGGTTTAAAACAACTTTTTTAAACTTTTTAAACTTTGGGAATCTGGGAAACACCTTTGGGGATAAGAAGGAAACGAGGGGGCATGAGCAGGGAACCGGTTCATTATGTTTTTATTTTTATTTTTCGTTTTGTTGATGAACATGAGTACTAAGCTACTTTTCTAGCCAAAGGGGCAAAAGATGTTTAATTTCCCACGAATTGTGAGGTCTAATTGACTTGTATTTATTCTATTCTTTGTTTTCGGGTATTCATATATCTTCTATCGTTTTTTCCCTTATTATCTTTGTTGATTGGTATGAATAGAGCTCTTCTACTCAATTAGCAAGTTAATATATTGTCAACTAGCACGTCAAATCCGTAATTGTTTGATTGTTTTAGTCTTTGTGATGCAATAACATGTTTGGTTATAAAAGAGATGATCGAATTCATGTTATGGAGGTGTGTGATCATGTTTAAATAGGTTATCTTATAAATCTACTGGCATGAATTTGTAGTCTCTCTAGATCTTAATGCTATTAATAGATTAAATCCTAACGCTTGTCTAGGGTTGTTTAATCAATAAGAGGAATAATTCAAAGCGCTTGTCTGAGGTTATCGAGAAGTAAGGAGAGATAGTTGTTAGAGCTTGTTAATAACCATAACCATTTATCTAGAACTAAGAAATAGAAAACATTTGCATTGATGATCAATTCCTAGAATTAAACTATCTTGATTCCTTGGCTAGGCTTTTATTAATATCCGATTTTCTACCTTGTTTTACTTTATCTTGATTCACAAACAAAACCCCCCCATTTTTCTTTTCCTTTTTTTTTTTCTCCTTGAATAGAAATAAGTTTAACCAATCTCTGTGGATTCGACCCTACTCACCACTATATGCAAATCATATAATTGTCTAGGAGTAGGTTTTATTTTTGTTGGATTCGACACCCATCAAATTTTGGCGCCGTTGCCGGGGATTGGTGTCAAATTTATTTCTATTCTTGTATGACTCGTTCTTCTCAGACAGGTGAACTAACTTATAATCCGGAGATTGAGAAGACTCTAAAGAGGCTGCGACAAAAAGCTAGATGATCCCCCGGACCGAACTTAGTATCGGACTTGTCTGATTCATCCCTTGATTCTGAAAAGAGGACGACATGGCAAATCTCGAGAGAACCTTAAGGGAGTTGGCTGCACCGGATGTGAATCAACAACCACTTTGTATTCACTATCCCGAACTAGCTGTGGAATTCGAATTGAAATCTGGTTGATACATCTGCTACCTACATTTCATGGTCTTGAGAATGAAGATCCTCACAAGCATTTGAAAGAGTTCCATATAGTGTGTTTCTAGTATGAGGCCGCAAGGAATAACCGACGATCAAATCAAGCTAACGCACTTTTCCATTTTCTTTAAGTACTAAAGCTAAAGATTGGTTGTTTTATTTACCTCCAGGTTCTATAACCACATGGACGATATGGTGAGACTCTTCTTGGACAAATTTTTCCCCACATCTAGAGCCGCTGGTATAAGAAGAGAAATTTTGTGTATAAAACAAAGGGACACCGAGACTCTTCATGAGTATTGGGAGAGGTTCAAGCAATTGTGTGCAAGCTTCCCACAACATGGGATATCTAAACAACTCCTTATCCAATACTTCTACGATGGCCTACTTCCGATGGAAAGAAAGATGATGGATGCTGCAAGTGGAGGCGCCATATAAACAAAACCCTTGGTCAAGCTAGGGAATTGATCTCCATTATGGCTGCCAATTCGCAACAATTTGGGGTATAGGCATGATACGTCTTCAAGGAAGGTAAATGAGGTAAATATGTCTAACCTTGAACATCAAATTTCTAATCTTACCTCCCTGTTGCAGCAGCTAGCTCTTGTGAAACACCCAACAGGGGAAAGCTTGTGGAATTTGTGGTGCTCCTAGTCATCCGACTGACATGTGCCCCACATTACAAGATGACAATCATAAACACGCCAATGCTGTAGCGGATTTCCAGACAACCGCAGAGGAAGTATGATCCCTATTCAAATACTTACAATCCTGGATGGAGGGATTCATCCTAACTTTCGATATGGCAATAACCCTCAACATGTCCAACAATTCCAGCTTAAGCCATCACACCACGTACCCCAAGCTCCTTCCACTTCAGGTAATGCTCTTGAGGATATTGTTAAGTCTCTAGCTGTGAATACCAAACAATTTCAGGAGGAAACAAAGCAAAGCAATCAAAAAATTGGGGAATCAGGTAAGCCAAATTCTGCAGTCGTAAACAGGTTAGAAAATCAGGTAAGTTACCTTCTCAAAATATTACAAACCCGAAGCAAAGCGTTAATCCAATTACCTTGAGAAGTGGAACAGAATTGCAGGGATCAAATAAGAAAGGACATCCGTCTAATCTTTGAGGAAGAGACCAAGAAAGAGATTCGACTCCGAGCCAGCAGGGCGACCAGATTAGCAATCTCTAGTTGAGCCAACGAAGGGCACATTTGATACCACCTCCTTTCCCCCCCAGATTAGCGAAATCCAAGAATGAAGCGGAAGAAAAAAGAGATTCTGGGAAAATTTTCGCAAAGTCGAGGTAAATATTCCTTTGCTTGATGCAATTAAAAAAAATACCGCGCTATGCTGGGTTTCTCAAAGACTTATGCACTAACAAAAGGGAAACTGAAAGGTAATGAAAAGATTAGTGTGAGTGAAAATGTTTCAGCTATTATTTAGAAGAAAACTCCTCCTAAATTGCAAGGATACAGGTATGTTTACTATTCCTTGCAAAATAGGTAATCTTGGAATCGCTAAAGCCAAGTGTGATCTAGGAGCTTCTATCAATGTCATGCCTTTGTTTTGTTTATCAAAAGTTTAAAATTTGGTCCTTTAAAAAGGAAACGGGTATTATTGTTCAACTTGCTGATAGGGCCAATGTTTATCCTGAGGGATTCAGAGGATTTTAGTTCAAATCAATGGGTTGGTTTTTTTCCTGCAATTTTTTTGGCTTGACAGGACATATATTCCATACTTTAACACTGATATTATTAGGGCGACCATTCCTTAAGACTTCTAAAAAAAAATCGATTAAATGATGGCACTCTCACTATGGAATTTGTGGTAAGTGATTAAATTTACATTTAAATGCCATGAAACACCTAAAGATATCTCTCCTTTTTTTTGTTACGGATGTTTTAACCCATCACCACAGGCACCAAGGCTGGAATCAAAAACCTTATCCGAATATTTAGCCAGGAACGCTAGCCAAAGACGTTAAAGAAAAGGTCTTCTGGGGGGCAACCCATGTAAAAAAAAAAAAAGTTTTTTTTGATTAGTTTTGGTTTGTTTTATTTTGTTTTTTTTTAAATTTATTTGTTTTGATTTTGTTATTTTGAACTCTTTGGATCGGCTGCAGAAAGGGATACATTCATTAAACATTTTTCCAGAGCTTAAAAGGGAGCACTCAATACAGGGAATCCCAAAATTTTTCCCTTTTCCCTTTATTCTCTAAGTCCTTTTGTGTTGTTAATTCCTCTTAAATTTTGTGCTGTTTAGGGAACAGGGGGACACGTTCAAGCTAATTTTGGGAGAGATATAAAAATAGAAATAGAGAACTAACTTTTTCTTTGAATGTTTTCCTTAAGCAATTTTAAGAAAAATTTTTTAAAAAATTATCAGAAATCAGAATTGTACTAAATTGTAATAACATCTACAAAATGTAAATTGACTTGTTCAAATGTTTTACTACCCACTGCTGTGTTTAAAATACATGGTTAAAATTAAGTGTGAAATCTTTAAGAAACAAATTTCCCTTGTATTAGCTTTTAAAATTGAATCAAGAGTAATCGAGTCCCTAAGGAAAAATAAACAATTTATTTTCTAGGTTTAAATTTTAGCTATGTATACTCTTTGAAGTTGTTTTAAAGAAAATCATAACATTTTAGGAAAAAAAAAAAAATCAAATACCATTACTCCAATATTCAACTAATTGAGTTAAGAGATTCAAACTTAATGTTAGAGTAGGAAAAAGCGTAGGGGTTCTCAAAACCCCCGGTCATTGAGTGTGACTGGGGGGGGGGGGGGGGGGATGTTGCCACTAAATTAACTCACTATAACGATAAGGGAAAAAAAAGCAAAATTCATGAAAAAAGGGGGAAAAAAACCTTAAAAATTAATGCTTGAAAAAATAAAAAGAAATGAAGTAAACATTCTTTGAATAAAACAAAGATGTAAAAAGGGAGAAAATCAGCAAAAGAGCTTATACCTATGTTTTTTTACTTTTATGCAAGGTTTATATTTTTTAAAATTTCCCCAATAAATTTTAAATTTGGGGTGTTTTTCCTTAGGGGAAATTTAATATTTACTTTTGGAATAAAAATTCTTTTGCTAAAAATAGGATTAAAATTTTTTTGTTTAAAATTAGCTATTGAATTTTGCCATAGTAATTTTATCACAGGGAAAACCCGTTTGGTTGAAGTAGTAGACATTAAATTTCAAACATGAATTACAAAAGAATAGATCTTGGGAAAGATGAAAAGAAAGTTTTATAATCTATGAAGATTTCTCAATTGATTTGATGCAAAAATTGCTTTTAGGACAAGCAAAGTTTAAGTTGGGGGGAAATTTTATAGAGCCATTTTTATACCAATCTTTATAATAAATTGGCACGACTTGACCCACGGTCGTGTGTTAGGGCGTGCCAGGTGGACGAACATTTACTTCTCGAAATCTACGTGGAAAAGGAAAGATATTTTCGTATCTTGCTAGCAAAAGATCACATGCATTCTCCCTAACAATATAAATAGAACCAACCCTAGAGGGTTAAGACAACTTTTGAAACTTTTAATCTTTGGGAATCTGGAATCTACTTGGAGATAAGAAGGAAACGAGGAGGCAAGAGCAGGCAACTGGGTTCATTATGTTTTTATTTTTATTTTTCGTTTTGTTGATGAACATGAGTAGCTAAGCACATTTCTAGCCAAAGGGTCATAAGTTTTAATTCTCCACGAATTGTGAGGTCTAATTGACTTGTATTTATTCTATTCTTTGTTTCGGTATTCATATATCTTCTGATCGTTTTGTCATTATTATCTTTGTTGATTGTATGAATAGAGCTCTTCTACTCAATTAGCAAGTTAATACATTGTCAACTAGCACGTCAAATCCGTAATTGTTTGATTGTTCTAGTCTTTGTGATGCAATAACATGTTTGGTTATAAAAGAGATGATCGAATTCATGTTATGGAGGTGTGTGATCATGTTTAAATAGGGTTATCTTATAATCTACTGGCATGAATTGGGGTCTCTCTAGATCTTAATGCTATTGATAGATTTTAAAATCCTAAGCGCTTGTCTAGGGTTGTTTAATCAATAAGAGGAATAATTCAAAGCGCTTGTCTGAGGTTATCGAGGAAGTAAGGAGAGATAGGTTGTTAGAGCTTGTTAATAACCATAACCAGTTTATCTAGAACTAAGAATAGAAAACATTTGCATCGATGATCAATTCCTAGAATTAAACTATCTTGATTCCTTTGGCTAGGCTTTTATTAATATCCAATTTTCTTACCTTGTTTTACTTTATTTTGATTCACAAACAAAACCCCCCCATTTTTCTTTTCCTTTTTTTTTTTTCCTTGAATAGAAATAAGTTTTAACCAATCTCTGTGGATTCGACCCTACTCACCACTATATGCAAATCATATAATTATCTAGGAGTAGGTTTTATTTTTGTTGGATTCGACACCCATCAACAATCCATACAACAACACATATAATCTATGTTGGCGAATCACCGCAATTTTTCAAGGAGTAATCCACAATTTCCTCGGGTAATGTGCCCGCGCCTGGATTCCATAGACCTCCACCACCACCTGTTACAGAAAAGAAGTCCAATCTAGAGGACATGATTGCTAACTTCATTCAGGTCTCAGAGCAGCGTTAGCAAGCAACAGATGCTACTCTAAGAAATCATGAGGCTTCTATACACAATTTGGAAAATCAGGTGGTCAGATTGCTAAGATGCTCTTAGAGAGACCTCAAGGGTCTTTGCTTGGAAACACTGAACCTAATCCTAGGGAGCAGGTAAAGGCAGTGACCCTAAGGAGCGGAAAAGAACTGCAATCTGACATCATTGGGGCACCAGTGGTTGCACAAAGAAAGGGAGTTGAAGAGCCACATGATGGGGGTAGTGAGAAGGAAGATGCTACTGTGGAGGTAAAGGAGAAGGAAGTCAAGGAAAAGGACTCAGCAAAGGGGAAAACCAAGGCATCAATAGTTCAGCCATATAAGCCTCCAATTCCATATCCGGGCCGGCTAAAAAGGATCAAGACAAAGAGCACTTCGGTAAGTTTTTGGATTTGTTTAAGCAATTACATATTAGCATACCGTTTGTAGAAGCTCTTTCACAGATGCCCAGATATGCCAAGTTCCTGAAGGATCTACTGTCAAACAGAGGCGATTGGAAGAAATTTCTACCGCAGTTATAGGAGCGGAGTGTTCGGCTATCTTGCAAAACAAGTTGCCACAAAAGCTCAAGGATCCGGGTAGTTTCACTATTCCATGCTTAATTGGTGAACTGCCTGTAGAGAGAGCTTTGGCAGACCTTGGGGCAAGCATAAACTTGATGCCCTATTCCTTGTTTAAGCAATTAAAACTTGGGAGTCCGAAGCCAACCAGGATGAGTTTTGCAGCTAGTAGATCTCTCGGTCAAATTCCTTAGAGGGATCATTGAGGATGTCTGGTAAAGGTAGAAAATTTCATTTTTCCTGTTGATTTTGTAATTCTGGATGTGAATGCGGATGTAGAGGTCCTGCTGATTTTAGGAAGACCTTTCCTGGCTACTGCAAGAGCTGTGATTGATGTAGCAGATAGAAAGTTGGTTTTGAGAGTAGGAGTCAGATGAGTTAGTGGTGAAAATATCCAGCAGCACTGAAACAATCGTTGAACGCCGATGATACTTGCTATCTCGTGCTTTCTTCCAACCGTCCTTATGTGAATATACACGAGTAAGTACATGGGAGTGTACATTAGTCGTGTATTTGAAACATCGTTGCACAGCAGCAAAACTTAGATACACAAGCAAAGTACATGGGCGTGTACTTTGCTCGTGTACTTTCCAGACATCCACTTCAATATACACAAACAAAGTACATGGGCGTGTATCTCACCCCGTGTACTTTCCAGACATCCACTTCAGTATACACAAGCAAAGTACATGGGGTTGTATCTCGCTTTTGTACTTTCCAGAATTCTTTTCTTCACATGTATTGATCCCAATTTCCCTTCCCAA